>KV875095.1:3917122-3940158 GCA_001879275.1 Coniochaeta ligniaria NRRL 30616
AATTGTGGCTGCGCGAGTGGCTGCAATTTTGGCTGCGGAAGTGGCCTGCGCAGGGCTGCAATTTTGGCTACGTGTGAGTGGCTACAATTGTGGCTACGCGCAAGTGGCTGCAATTTTGGCTGCGCGCAAGTGGCTGCAATTTTGGCTGCGGAAGTGGCCTGCGCAAGGCTGCAATTTTGGCTGCGCGAGTGGCCTACGCAAGGCTGCAATACTAGCTGCAATACTGGCTGCAATACTGGCTGCAATACTAGCTGCAATACTGGCTGCAATATTGGCTGCAATACTGGCTGCAATACTGGCTGTACGAGTGGCTATAATACTGGCTGTACGAGTAGGAGTGTAAGGCCTATAATTACAGTGGGATCAGATCGAACGAATCTAAAATAGGGTGTGCCTCTAGTAGGCAATTTGCGAATTTGGACAATTTCGAATTTGCAAGATCGTTTTGATGGATTGTTACGTACGGCTTGCCGTAGGGTAGCATGACTTCAACATGATCTGATCATGTAAGTCGATGTGGATCAGACCACTTTGACAGTCCACCGACAACAGTAAACCACACCACAACTACAGCGATCTTTGTTCAATAAAAATACTATCACCGCCTACGAACTTTACTGAATCATTGTTATCGTTTTGTACTATCCCAGTCCCAAATTCCCAATCATGTTGTTAATAGGCCAATTGACCGTTAGGGGTACTAGTGCCCTCTTGGCTCCAGCAAGCACTTACACACAGCCTATCCTATGTGCCCTCACCAGACACACCTCAACCTACCCTAACCCTTTCATTGATAACCAAGCCTACAAGAAAGCATCTAGACAGCTACGACTACGCAGACAACCAGGTCTACGACACTTCACAACCAAACACTCATCCCTACCCCCCAACTCAACCCTCTCTCCCTACCACCCCCCTTGGTCTCCGCCCTCAGAAGCATCTCTGTCAATCCGGCCAGTCCTCATAGTCGGCGCCGGGAACCTAGGCCGTCGCATAGCCACAATCTGGGCATCTGACTCGCGGCCCGTAGTCCTCTACGACAACTCCCTCACGGCCCTGGCATCCGCAACAGAGTACATAACCGACAGCTTAGCGTCCTACTGCGCTGTCCGAGGCACCCACCCCGGATCTGTGACGATGACTACATGCATACAATCCGCGGCCGACGGTAACGCAGAAGCAACGCCTTGGATGGTGATCGACTGTCTACCCGAGGATCTGGTGCTGAAGAAATCCAACTTGGCTGAAGTCGAGAAACATCTGAGAAGGGACTGCATCCTCGCTACGAACAGTAGTTCTTTCCGGGCTGAGTTATTGGCGGATGCAGTACCGGAGTCTGTCAGAGGGCGAGTGCTGAACACGCATTACTTCATCCCGCCCAGGAACAGGATGGTGGAGATCATGTCCACAACACATACGGCCGATGCAGAGACTATGTTTTCGTTCCTGGTTTCGCAGATGAGACGCGTTGGTTTGGAACCGGTCATTGTCCCTGCCGGACTGCAGTCGACTGGTTTCGTGTTCAATCGGGTGTGGGCAGCGGTCAAGAGGGAGACGTTAGCTGTGGTGAAGGAGGGAGTTGCAAGTCCGAAGGACGTAGATGCGTTGTTTCGTGACTTTTTCCACTCTGAGAAGGGGCCGTGTGAGCGGATGGACGAGGTTGGGCTCGATCGGGTGATGGAGGTTGAGAAGATGTATGTGGATGAACGGCCTGGGTTAGGGAGTGATGCCGTGGTAGAGTGGTTGGGGAAGGAGTATGTTAGTATGGGCAGGGTAGGGGAGAAGGGGAGTAGCGGTGATGGGTTGTTTACGAAGGAGGAGAGGGATAGGTTGAAGGAGATGAGGAAGGAGGAGAGGAAGGTGGCTGTCGAGGAGAGTAAAGGGGCTTGACGAAAGGGTTAGGGTTAAACTGCAAATCTGCTTCAGCTATTGAATATCTGGGGAGTATGGATGGCACAATGTACTCTTCCACTTTACATTGAGGAACTTACGGCTAGCTGGCAGGAGCTTTTCTCGGCACAACAGAGGTGAAGAAGCACTGAGGCATATCGACGATTGTGAAAAGCTAGTTTTCGGTCATAGTAAATGGCGAGAAAAAGTAATGGAGGCGAAAGAAGCTTGAACAGGCGGGTGCCTCCGCCACGGCCCGCCTTGAATGCCGCTTTAACGGACGTGCTTTAGCAGCTTCCTTCTTAGGCCAATCACTTCGGCGTTCGGAGTTTCCTTATCGTGGGTTGAAACATGACTGGGTAACAGTAGGAAACCCCACACTCGACACACACTAGAACATAATACGTCTGTCGTAATATCGTTAACATCGACGATGACTACTCGTCACCCCTTGCTCTTAGGTGTGAGCCATTAGCTTTATGTGCATTTACAAGACATTGAGACCCTTGACGAGCACCTAAGTGGTAAGAATGTCGCTATCTCTAGCCTACACAGAGAACATTACTCTTGCAAAAATGGCGCCAACTGAATGTCGCTTCAACTGCTCAGAGGGATCAACGAATACTACCCCTCACTATTTGCAGAGAGGAGTTGCGGCTTACAGCAGCCGTTATCAGCAGCTGTCGGGAATACTTCCCCGATGATAAGCATTCTGTCACTGGCTAAGATAGACAGCGAGGCAGTTGAAGTCATGATGTCAGGGGCCGATAACATGTCGATCTGTAGGTACATAAGGGTGTCGGGCTGGTCTTGTATCTGACCTGGTCCGTCCATTGGAGTATTTCGTTTTCTCGTTGATGCTCATCTGACGTGACTAACATGACTGATATGACGGACAAGAAACGAGCAATTGCCACAGAGCAGTTGCCGTCCGACTTCGAAAAGGGAACGGTCCATATACCAGCAGCTGACTCGGCCCTTACTTTCTTGCGAAATGAAGCCGGCGAGACTGTCGACGTGGATGAGAACAAGCTCGTTCGGAAGATTGACTTTATGATTATACCGTGAGTATGCCGGTTATTTCTCTGGGCAATCGAAATTTCATTACTAACCTTATAAACCCGAAGGCTTATGTGGTGCGCATACTTCTTGCAATATCTGGACAAGGCAAGTACATCCTGTGCAGTAAAACAACACTTCTTGCTAACAGCTTGCAGACATTGATCAACTATGCCGTACGTCACGGCGGCGAATGCATGCTGGGGTTTTCGACTCTAATGATTGCAGAACGTTATGGGTCTTCAAGCAGATACCCATACTACTCCCGATCAGTTCTCATACCTCGCCCTTGCTTTCTATTGCTCGTACCTCGTGTGCGAGATCCCGCAGGGATATCTCATGCAAAGGTTCCCGACAGCCAAGTACCTCGGCGTTCAGATCATTCTTTGGGGGTAAGACACGTCTTCGGGACACACAGGACACTTTTATGGCTGCTGACGATGGTTGTGTACAGTGTCTGTGTGACAATGAACTGCGCATGCAAAAGCTTTCCTGCTCTCGTTGCTGTGCGTGTTCTCCTCGGGTGTTTCGAAAGTGCTGTAGCCCCGGCTCTGATATTGATCACAGGAATGTGGGCAAGTAGTACCTCAATTCATCCACCTTATTAACATCAAGCTGACCTATACAAGTACAAGAAGGCTGAGCAGCCCACCCGTATGGGTCTGTGGTATCTGGGAACAGGAACGGGAACCATTGTCGGAGCTCTGTCGTCTTACGGTTTCCAGCACTACGTTGGGACAACATTCAAGACATGGCAGATCATGTTCCTGATGTGGGGGCTCATCACCATCGCTGTCGGAATCCTGATCGTCATTTTTCTGCCGGATAACCCAATGACCAGCAGGTTGAGTCACGACGAGAAGATATTTGCCATCGAGAGGCTTCGAAACAATAGGACGGGTATTGAGAACAAAACATTCAAAGTGTACCAGATGGTCGAGTGTCTCAGGGACCCCCACACCTGGATGATTTCACTCATTACCGTGTCATCGAGTGTCACGAACGGGGCCGTCTCATCATTCCAGGCGACGATCATTAAAGGGTGAGTCTGTCCCGCTCCGTTACTTGAAGTCGCTCTGACCGTATCCAGCCTTGGCTATGACTCCCGGCAATCCGCCCTCCTGTCCATCCCCGGCGGCGCTGTCAACGTCGTCTCCATTCTCTCGGCAACCTATGTGGCGGGCCGGACCAACTCGCGCGGTCTCAACATCATCTGCCTTATCGCCCCGGCGATCATCGGTGGCGCGCTCATGGCCTTTGTCCCCAAGTCCCACGGGCCGGCCGGCCCACTCATCGGCAACTACATGACGAACACGATAGGTGCTGCCCTTCCCCTGCTCTATGCGTGGGTAGCTGCCAATTTTGCCGGCCACACAAAGAAGGTTACCATTAATGCCATCCTCCTGATGAGTTTCTGTCTGGGGAACATCATCGGCCCATTGACTTTCACTGGTTCTACTGCGCCGGTCTACACGCCAGCTAAGATTGCTATCATGGCTACTGGCGCCGTGGCAATTGCATCGACAGTGTTGATGTTGTGGAAATACCGAAATGAGAACCGAAGAAGAGACAGACACGATGTTAATGACCGGGGGCATGTTGTGGACTCAGAGTTCATGGATTTGACTGACAGGCAAAATCCCGAGTTCAGGTATTCTCTGTAATGCAGCACTTGGGTTGATTTGAGATGGACTGTAGACCTCGATGAAGTAGCCAGCTGCAAATGGTACTCCGCATCCGGTACTCCGGAAACGGCTGTACCTAGGTAGCATTCGATACCTTGCCATTTTCGACAGTATCAAAGAGTGTCAGCACCTAGCGAAGGAGCATCTTTGCCATTTTAGGCCTTTTCCCGATACTAGACTTTGGTAATCGGTTCACTTGTAATTTTTCTTCAACTCGCCTGCAATATTTCCTTGATTCGCCTACATTCTTCCTTGAACCTTCGAATCCCCAGTCGTCTCAACTCCGATAGTACGACCTTATGTTGCTCAGTGCTCACATGCTCTCATGTTCTCCTTTGGGCAACAAATCCACGATAAGTCTGTGGTCGCTTCAAACTCCTTAGAGTTTGAGTCTTTGACGGAATATAATTCGTCTATGGTATCTACCTATTGTCCTAATGTTGGCTAATGTCGCTGGAGCCTCCCTTGTCTTGGCTCCGCGGTTGATAATTGGATGTCAAGGAGCGGCTAAGAGAACAATGCTTAAAATAATCGCAACAGTACAAAGGAAACCCCCGGTGGCTTGAACTAGCACAAAATAGCTTACAGCTAAGATTTTAGCGCGTTGTATTTCTTGCAGCTTTAGTTCTAGACCATAGCGATCCCGGGGGCCGGCATAAAATGACTTCTCTCTCAAGGTATACAAGACTGCTGGTCTCCCTGCACACTGGACCTGCTCCATGACCCGGAAACGAGGCCTGCGGTAAAACCTTCCCTGCAGGAGATAACACGGCATTAAGGACAAATCAATTTTATTCCAGATGGAGCAGCACACCAAAGACGTCGCGGTCATCGCTAGCAGGGTTCGGGACTTCTATCAGCGCAATGTACCGTTCCGCGTATACCATGGTTCGACGAACAGCACTCGATCGCTTAGCCATGACCCGGACAAGGTCGTCGACATCAGCCGCCTGTCGCAAGTAATTCATGTGGACAAGGAAAGACAGACCATACTTGCCGAGCCGAATGTCGCCATGGACCAGCTGGTCCGTACAACCCTGAATCATGGCATGATACCCAAGGTTGTGCCCGAGTTCCCGGGCATTACTGTCGGCGGCGCTTTCTCCGGCACAGCTGCGGAAAGCTCGTCGTTCAAATACGGATACTTCGATCGTTCCATCAACTGGGTTGAAATTGTCCTAGCAGGCGGAGATGTGGTAAAGGCGTCCCCTACCGAACACTCCGATCTATTCTATGGTTCCATTGGCGCCTGTGGTACCCTGGGTGTCTGCACTTTATTTGAGATCCAGTTGATCCAAAGCGGCCAGTACGTCGAGCTGACCTACCTTCCTGTCTACTCGCCGGAAGAGGCCGCCCAAGTCCTAGACCAGTGTCGCAGTGAGCGGTGTAGCCCTATGCCTGGTCCTGAGACAGAGGATATTCCGCTGAAGTGGGACTTTGTGGACGGCATCCTTTTCTCCAACACGCTCGGCGCTATCATTGCTGGGAGAATCCAACAGTACTCGAGGCAGGACCTCCCGGTCTCCCAGTTTTCACGTCGACAGGACAATTGGTTCTACCTCCACGCCCACTCTCAAGTCACCCATAAGCAGAACACTCACTGCGACACTTGTGCGCACTCCCAGCCTCACAGCCCGACAGGTGATGGCCCTGTTGTCGAATTGGTCCCGGTCATGGACTACCTGTTTCGGTATGACCGCGGTGCCTTCTGGACAGGGAGCTACGGCTGGCCGGCGTGGCTCTTCAACCGCATCGGCCGGGCTTTACTCGACCCCCTGTTCCACACACGCGCTCTGTACCGGCTGTTGCATCTCAGTGGCAGAGCCCAGAGGTTCATCGTCCAAGATCTTGCCGTTCCGTGGTGCAATGCGGTACAGTTCATCGAATGGACCCACGAGGCTATCCGCATATATCCCGTATGGTTGTGCCCAGTCGATGGCAAAACAAGAGCGCCGCTGCATCTTGCCAACCGCCCGGTGTTGGAGCCCGGAGCCGATGACTCGTTCTTAAACATTGGCTTGTGGGGTGTTCCGCGTGCACATTCGGTCCGCCGAAGTGAGGTGAAGACTGTACGCGAGCTTGTGGAACATCTGGTGGAGGACAATATGCTGATCGAAGAGAAGGCCAAGGAAACTGGTTCGTTAAAGTGGCTGTATGCACGCAATTTCTACACAGAAGCGCAGTTTTGGAGCATATACAACAGACAGGAATACGACAAGCTGAGACGCACCTGGGGTGCGGAGCTTTTGCCAAGTCTCTGGGACAAGGTGAGAAATGAACAGCCCGCGTACGTGGAAGAAGATTTCCTCGGGGCGCTACTTAGCTTCCTATTAGGACGTGATCATATCATGCACAGGAGAACAATGTAGTTACGAAGACAAAGAGGAAAGGAGGAAGAAGAGAAAATAAATAGCGCCCTAGGCCGTCTCTCATTTGCTTGAAAGTCGCCGCCGTGCTTCTAAAGTCTTTGGATACTCTATTCCGAAAACCTTTACCCTACAATCCTATGTCCTTTGGTAGAGCTCTCTAGCCCTAGCCTGTTTTCCTTACTACTTGTTTAGTGCTTTTGCTAAGCCGTACATAGTATCTAACGTCTCTAGGTGCTCTAGCCCTATTGCTTCGCTCTACAACGCTAGCGCTTAATAATAACTATCCTTAGCGTACTTAACCTTTTCTTACAAAAGAAGTATATTACTTAAGTTCTTTAAAGTTAATATAATACTAAAGTATTTTAATTTAAGTATCTTTACTTATAATTTAAAAGTTACTTAGTTTAAAGTATATACTTCGTTATACTTTACTTAGTTAAAAAGTATATTAAAAAGCTATTATCATATAATTAATATATATAAGTAGTAATAATTATCGTAGGCGTTCGTCGTTAAACTACTATCTTTTACTATAGTATTTACTATAGAAACGAAACTAATTTAATTATTACGATTTAGAACTAATTAATAGTTTCTTCTCCTTTATACTTAACTAATAAAAGACAAACCTCTTAGACTAAGTATATCTAATAGTTGTCACGATAGTAGAAAAAGGCGCGCGTAAGGGCTGCGCAATCCTAACCAAGTAGCTAGAATTCTAGGTGCGGAACTAAAAGAGAGGCAGGAGCGGAGGCGTGCCTCGCTATAGGATAAATACAGGTGTAGGCCCAAGTGGTCAGGTGCCCACTAGTAGAGGCTGTACCCAATAGAAACCCGGTGCCTGTGCACAGGCTACATCCTAGGGCAGGGCCTAGGCTGGGCCGTGACATCACCCCCCCGTCTAGGAAGGCTTGGTCCCTAGAGCCTAGTATTCTATATAGTTCCACGCAATTCCGACCTTTCCAGCCGTATAGGTAGTAATCCATTAATTCCTCAATTGCCACTACTACCCTCCTCATCACCACTATCCTCCGCGAATACTAGAGCGGCTATAGACTAAATGGGGGCACCCAGTAGCTCAACTACTCTAATCTCGGCCTTAGGGAAGCCATTTCTAGGAGCCTAATATCCTAGCTTACTTATGAAAGTAGTGCCGCGAGTACTAGTAGCGAGTTAGTTGAAGGCCTTAACGAAATCATCGTATTTATCCGGAACCGTAAGCTGAACGTCGAGCTTCTTCAATAAGGCCTAGCCTAAGCTATTACGGAGGGTAGAGATACGAGCCAAATCTAGCTAATCCTATGCCCCGGCCTCGTATAGAGTACGCTTAAACCGGGCTAAGAAGGTAGTAAAGGACTCGTCGCTATATTAGCTGATTTTGGTAAAACGTTCGGCCGCCTTAGAGGCTTTGTTCGAGTCTTCGTATACTTTAGCGAGCGTCGTAAGGATAATCTCGGGTGTAGTAGTATCATTAGAGGTAGACAAAACTAAGGCCTTAACCTTAGATTCTAGACAACCGTACATATACTAGTATTACGCCTCTAGGTTCCCAATTGCCTCTCCATCTACGCGGAGCTTAGCCTTCACATAGGCGTACTACGTATCTTATTTGGTACCTCCGAAGGTCTCGGGCGTAGGGAGGACTTAGCGTAGGCGTTAGCTCGGCTTAGCGGCGGAAGTGATGTCGGCGAGTAGTTAGATCTACGAGTTGAGGTTCTCGGTGCACTTTGTAAGCTCCAAGTTGAGGGTTTCAATACGTTTCGCGAGTTCTAAGATCTCTGCGGTGTAGCGTACGAGGGTCTCCTCTATAGAGGAAGGCGTAGAGGACTACGCTATCTTAAAGGTGCCGATTTAGCTAGGTTTTCGCGAGATCTAAATTAAATAGAGGGTTCTCAGTTTTCTAAGAGAGGCGGAGGTCTAGGAAAAGCCGAGAGGCTACGCGTTAGAAATATAAGTTGTAGGTAGACGCGCGAGTAGGCTATTTTTCGCGCTTGGTAGGCAAGTGAAGTAAGTGTTAGCTTTTTTGCAAAAAGCCGTGGATTTTGCTTAAGAGGAGGTCTCCCCGAGATCCAACGTATGCCTTAAACGTAGACGTAACCCAGTTCACCAAATATACTGCCTACAAAGGTACGTATACCTTGAAAATAGTACTATTACTAGTCAAACGGCTCTCATTTGAAGTTTTTGGTATAGCTACCTTTACGTAGATATTGTAAAGTTATCTCTAGTAAAGAGAGGAGTACCCCGTGGGAGGTAATGGGCCGCTTTTTTGTAGGGCCGGATCAACTAGCTGGTTCTACGTAGGCGCGCCCGAGTGGAAATTAGCTCGCGATATCGTTTACCGAGGCGTAGCTTAAATGCGACGATTTGCATAGCGCGTAAGTACCGGAGCCTTGGAGTATACCTATTTAAAGGGTCTCTAAGAGAAGATTGACCTAGAATAATGTTACGATAGTAGAAAAAGGCGTGCGTAAGGGCTGCGTAATCCTGACTAAGTAGCTAGAATTCTAGGTGCGGAACTAAAAGAGAGGTAGGAGCGGAGGCGTGCTTCGTTGTAGGATAAATACAGGTGTGGGCCCAAGTGGTTACGTGCCCACTAGTAGAGGCTGCACCCAATAGAAACCCGGTGCCTGCGCATAGGCCACATCCTAGGGCAGGGCCTAGGCTAGGCCGTGACAATAGTAGAAATACCGACTAAGCTAACTATACTTTCTTACGATAACTTTGACTTAGTACTAATAAAGGTAGATAATATTCTCGAGTCTTTTAACTTTTCCTCTTTAGCTTTAACGTAGCTTTTAACTTTCGTATAGCTTTCTTATAGTACGCTTTCTCCGTAGTATTTATCTCGGTATATTCCTTCTTAACTAAGCTACAAAGCTAGCTCGTATATTCGCTTATCTCCTTTCGCCGCTTTTTATTATTACGAGCGATTTCTTCAAAGGTTATAATTAATAGTTCGAAAGCGACTTTTTTATTAAACGCCTTAGCTAGCTTAAGAAAGTAGATTAAGAAAGTTACCTAATCTTACTTATACTTAAGGACGAAGACTTTAACCTTACGCGTAGTAGAGTAGTTTATCGTAGCTACGGTTTTAATCGAAAGGTTAGCTTCGTAATAGCTTCGACGAATACAATTAGTAAAAGGTACTACTTATTAACAGTTTTTGCAATTATTAAATTATAAAGAGTTTTGAAGTTACTTAGTAAATATAATAATCTTTGTAATTAGTTAAACGTAGTTAATAAAAGTAATTAAATAAATCGTATATAAACTAGTTTATAATAGTTAGTTTAAGCGATTAATAAAAGTAGTAAAATTAATCGATATAAAAATAGAAAAACTTATATAAGAAACTTAACTAGTTATATAAAGTAGTATAACTAAGATATTAGGGTTAAGATTAAGAGATTATTATTAAAATTTATATTTATCTTTTTATAAAATATAACTCTTACGCTTAAGGCGAAAGAGTTACTACTTTACTATAAAATACGACTCTTACGCTTAAGGCGAAAGAGTTACTACTTTACTATAAAATACGACTCTTACGCTTTATACCTAAGGAATTTTAATTAGTCGGTTAAAGTTACTTATTAACTTTATAAAGGTAAGAATCTTTATAATTTCAAAGGATATAAGCCTTAGACCCTTAAAAGAGTAAAAGTCCTTATAACTTTAAAAGCTAAAAGCTATATAATATTAGAAAGATAAAAGCCTTATAACCTTAGGATATAAGCCTTAGAAAACTTAAAAAGACAAAAGCCTTAGAAGCTTAGAAGGATATAAGCATTATAACTTTAGAAAAGCTAAAGCCTTATAACCTTAAAAAGACTTAAGCCTTATAACCTTAGAAGGATAAAGGCCTTATAACTTTAAAAGGACTAAGGCTTTATAACCTTGGAAGAACTAAAGCCTTATAACCTTAGAAAAATCTAAGCCTTATAACCTTAGAAAGACTAAAGCCTTATAACTTTAGAAAAACTTAAGCCTTATAACCTTAGAAGAACTAAAGCCTTATAATCTTAGAAGAACTAACGCTTTATAACTTTAGAATGATATAAGCCTTATAATCTTAGAAGGGTAAAAACCCTTATAACTTAAGATAAAGCGCGAAGAAGCTAAGTATATAGTTCTAACTTTATAATAACGACTATTATAACTAGTAAGTCGAATACTAATTTAAAGATAGTAAACGTAACTTAAACTAAAATACGTTTATAATATCTTTATTATCTATAATAGTAAAGGTACTTACCTTTAATATACAACTAAATAGCTTTTGAAGAAATACTTATATAACTTTATATTAAGGTTTTAGCTTTTCCTTTAAATAACTTTCTAAGAAGTCGTTTTCCTTTTCGTTTCTACTTAAGATTTCTATTACATTAAGTCTATATATCGAGTATCTTAACTCGATAATAGCTTAGAAATCTATCTTCTATATATTAGGAGTTATCGAAGCTCTTTTAATCTAACCTTAGATATTCTTTATATATTCGACGTATTTGTATTAAGTACAACTATTCTTCTATATACGTCGCTTAGTAACTAGCTAAGAAGCCTTAATTTCCTTAACTTTAAAGTCTTATACTAAGTAGTAATATTAGTCTTTAATTATTGTAATTATATCTCTTAGTATAGTTTTTAGTAGTTTAGCTTAGCTAATAATAGAATTATATCGCTCGTAGTTATATTTAAAGAGGATTTAGTTTTAAAGAAAAGAAGAAATCTAGTTTTAAAGAAAGAAAGATATTCTAAGTTCTCTAGTTAAAAGATATATTATATCTACCTTCTATCTTACTACTAAGGTACCTTTAACGTAGAGTATTCTACTACGTAAAACGTCTTAAGGTTCGTATATCCGAAGGGTTGTAAAAAGTAAATACTAGCGTAACTCTTAACGTAAGTTAAAGTTCGACGTAACTCCGAAGAGTTTAGGAGTTTAAACGAAGTATTATCTTTAGTATAAATTAAAGTTAATAAGTACGTAAAATACCTTAATTACTTAAATAAGTATCGTAATAGCTAAGTTTTAGTATTATACCTTCTTTTATACTTTTTTCTTTTTTTAATATAAAAGACTTTATACATATATATATATATATTAAGGTTTTAAAGTTAGATTTTTAAAACGTTAAAGAAGTATAAAAAACTAAATATAAAGACTTTAATCTTAGCTTAAATAATAAAATACTAACTTATATAAGTATAATTAAGCTACGAGTTATAACTAAAAGCGTTATATCGTAGAGAAGATTATAAATATAGATTTACTTCTTAACTTTTACTTATAAGAGTAACTACTTATATAAACAAATATTTATTATACTCGTATAATAAGCTTAGCTAATAATATAAAAACTACCTTTTATATTAAGTTCTCCGTTACTTTACTACTTTACTACTAATAATATCTAAATTCTTACCTTTTACGATTAAAGAGGAAGAGATATTAATTGTAATTAAACGATACGTAAGTAAAATAAGTATAAGTAATAGCTCTATTATACTTTATATATATACTATTTATTTACTATACGATACGGATTTTCTTAAACTCTTTTTAAACGCGATTTTCTTAAATAATTAAATTATAATTCTTACTTATCTTTATCTACTTTACTCTATCTTAGCTCTTATAAATCTACACTTATTATTATTCAAATTAATCCTTATAATATATTAGCTATTATTATTACTAACGAAGAAAAAGTAGCTATAAACGATATTTATTATACTACTTTTTACGCTACTAAGATAGATTTTCCTACGAGTATTATATCTTTTATTATATATAATAGTAAGTTTATAGTTACTTAATATATTAATATTTTTGAGAAATATTTAATATTGTTATAATATATACTAGTAAAGATGTCTTTAGTATAGAATTATCTTTAATCGGCTTTAATAACGATATCCTTAAGAGTAACGTTTTTAAGAGTAATATCTTCGAAAACGACTTCTTTAACAACAACGACTTTGAGTATAAGCTTAACGATAAGTACTTAATTATTAGTATATATAAGTTCTAAGCTAAACGTTTAATATTAAATATTCGTTTTTAAAAATATTAACGTATCTAGTAACTTTTAAGTATAATAAAGCTATAACTAAAAACTTTATATTTTATAACGCTTTACTTTGTAAAGATATTCTTAATAATCTTAATAGTAAGTTATAACTATTTTAACTTTCGAATTTCTTTATAAGTTAACTAAAAGCTATAACTATTTTAAATTTAAGTAAACGTTTATTTAGTAACGCTAACGACTATAGTAGTTTAACTTTCTTACTACCTCTTAAAGGTAAAGGTACTAAGTATAAGTAGCAGCTATTATAATACTTAAGTACTATTCTAAGGCTAATTATCGTTTTTAATAGCTTCGACTGTAAAATCGACGTATTAGAAATAACTTTCGAAGATATAATAAATATAAAGTAGTAAGAAGAATTAAAAAGATATTACTTAGAAAGATTAAGAAGATATTATAAGCTTTAAAGCGATAAATAACTACTATATATAATATTAGAGCGTAGTTATTAATTAAAAATTTATATAGCTTTAGTATATTATATTATCTACTTAAAGTATTAATAAGTAGAAATATATTATATTATAGAAAAGATTATAAACATAGATTTACTTTTTAACTTTTATTTAGAAAAGTAATTATTTTTATAAATAAATATCTACTATACTTATATAATAAACTTAGCTAGTAATATAAAGATAACTTTCTTATAACTTTAAAAAGACTAAAGTTTTACAACTTTAATATAAAGATAATCTTCTTATAACTTTAGAAAGATTAAAGCTTTATAGTTTTAAAAGAGTAAAAACCTTTAACCCTTATAACTTTAGATAAAGTATAAAGAAGCTAAGTAGTTTTAACTTTATAATAACAACTACTATAGCTAGTAGTTCGAATACTAATCCGAAGATAGTAAACGTAGCTTAAACTAAAATATATTAATAATATCTTTATTATTTATAATAGTAAAGGTACTTACTCTTAATATACAACTAAGTAGCCTTCGAAGAAATAACTATATAACGCTATATTAAGGTTTTAAAGTTAGATTTTCGAAATATTAAAGAAACGCGAGAGATTAAATATAGAAACTCTAATTTTAATCTAAATAATAAAATACTAAGCTATATAAGTATAATTAAGTTGTAAGTTATAGTTAAAAGCGTTATATTACGAAGAAGATTATAAGTATAGCTTTACTTTTTAATCTTTATTTAGAAGAATAACTACTTTTACAAATAAATATTTATTATATTTGTATAATAAGTTTAATTAGTAATATAAAGATAACCTTTTATATAAAGTTTTATATTATCTTACTACTTTATTACTAATAATATTTAAATTCTTACTTCTTATCTAATTTATACCCTTTTTCTTATCTTTTATAAATAACGTTTAGTCGATATAGTTATCTAATAACGCGTTATTTAGTTAATTTCGTTAAATCGATAAAGTCTTTAAGAGAACTTAAGGTATTATTATATAACATTATAGCTAAACTATTATAGTTACTTATAAACTCGTTAGTTTTATTTAAAAAGCGATTCTTACTTCTTATTTAATTTATATCCTTTTTCTTATTTTTTATAAATAACGTTTAGTCGATATAGCTATTTAACGATATACTACTTAATTAATACTATTAAGTTAATAAAGTCTTCGAAAAAGCTTATAATATTATTATATAACGTTATAGCTAAATTATTATAATTATCGATAAATTCGCTAATCTTATTTAAAAAGCTTAGAATTAGTATATAGTTTCTTTTTAGTTTTTATTACTTTATTTTTATTATTAGAGATTTATAAAAGTAGTTAAACCTTAAGAAATTACTTTTACTAAATAAAATATTTTATAAATTTAATTCGTCGTTTAATCTTTTATTAAGTTTAAAAGAGTATAAACTTTTTATCTAATAATATATTATATAGAAGATAAAGATATCTTTTAAAATAAAGAAGCGTAGCTAAGAGATTAATAATTATAAAATTAGACGAAAGTTATATAATTAATTTAAACGTTAAAGAAAAAAATATAATTAAAGAAAAAGAGATATTAATTATAATTAGATAATACGTAAATAAAATAAGTATAAGTAATAGCTTTATTATACTTCGTATATATATTATTTATTTATTATACGATATAGACTTTCTTAAATTCTTTTTAAATACGATTTTCTTAAATAATTAAACTATAATTCTTATTTATCCTTATTTACTTTACTTTATTTTAGCTCTTATAAATCTATATTTATTATTATTTAAATTAATCTTTATAATATATTAGCTATTATTATTACTAATAAGAGAAAAGTAATTATAAATAATATCTACTACGTTACTTTTTACGCTATTAAGATAGATTTTCTTACGAATATTATATCTTCTATTATATATAATAGTAGATTTATAGTTACTTAATATATTAATATTTTTAAAAGATATTTAATATCGTTATAGTATATTATAATAAAGATATTATCGACGTAAAGTTATTTTCGATTAGTTTCGATAACGATATTCCTAAGAATAATATCTTTAGGGTTAAGGTTAAAGTTAAGTAACTAACCCAAATACTCGGTTATTAGTATATATAAGTTTTAAGTTAAACGTTTAATATTAAATATCTATTTTTAAAGATACTAATATATTTAGTAACTTTTAAATATAATAAAACTATAGCTAAAAACTTTATATTTTATAGTATTTCGCTTTATAAAGATATTCTTAGTAATTTTAATAATAAATTATAATTACTTTAACTTTCGAATTTCTTTATAAGTTAATTAAAAGCTATAGTTATTTTAAATTTAAGTAAACGTTTATTTAATAATATTAATAACTACAATAGTTTAACTTTCTTACTACTTTCTAAAAGTAAAGGTACTAAATATAAGTAATAGTTATTATAATATTTAAGTATTATTTTAAAGTTAATCGTCGTTTTTAATTACTTCGACTTTAAAGTTAATATATTAAAAGTAACTTTCGAAGATATAGTAAATATAAAGTAGTAAAAAGAATTAAGAAGATATTACTTAAAAGAATTAAGAAAATATTATAAACTTTAAAACGATAAATAACTATTATATATAATATTAAAGTATAGTTATTAATTAAAAATTTATATAACTTTAGTATATTATACTATTTACTTAAAGTATTAATAAGTAGAAATACGTTATATCGTAGAAAAGATTATAAATATAGATTTACTTTTTAACTTTTACTTAAAAAAGTAATTACTTTTATAAACAAATATCTATTATACTTATATAATAAGCTTAGCTAATAATATAAAGATAATCTTCTTATAACTTTAGAAGAACTAAAGTTTTATAACTTTAATATAAAGATAATTTTCTTATAATTTTAGAAAGACTAAAACCTTATAGTTTTAAAAACGTAAGAATTCTTAACTTTTATAACTTTAAATAAAGTATAAAGAAACTAAGTAGTTTTAACTTTATAATAACGACTATTATAATTAATAACTTAAATGCTAATTTAAAGATAATAAACGTAGTTTAAACTAAAATATACTAGTAATATCTTTATTATTTATATTAGTAAAGGTATTTACCTTTAATATATAACTAAATAGCTTTCGAAAAAATAATTATATAACATTATATTAAGGTTTTAAAGTTAAATTTTTAAAATATTGTTACGGTTGGCAGGTTTTAGCTACACCCACTATGAGGCTACTAGTGGATTTGGAGGTGGCCTGTGCTACAGCACTAGTACGAGTATAGAGAAGTCTGTGTACTCGCGCTAAGGTAGCCCGTACACCTGCGACGCGGTTGCCTTTACAAATCTACAAATCTTGCGATTTCCACTATTTTCCTCTTTTTACTCTTCAACTAGAATATCACTATAAGTAGTAAGCTTATTACAACACTAGTCTTTATTACCGAATATACCGCTCGTAATACTATATTCTAGCTTCTATCTACTACCTAGGAAGGTGTAATTAATATCTCATCTTACGCGTTTCTACAAACTATAGCGCGTCACCTAAAATACTAAAACCTTAATCCCTACTCCCGTAAGAACCTAAAGATACGCGATTCGTACGCTAAGCATTGATCGCCGACAAACTACGATAGATACGGACAAATCCTATGTTAATTAGTCATCCGATACATAGATACTATAACGCGTACTCCGGAGAAGCTTACCGCGTAGATTGAAACCGCTAAAAAGTAGGTCCGCTTCAATTTCACCGACTTCGCGAAGAATTAGCCGGCGCCCGAGAAGATCTAAGCCACCAAACTTAGGCGTTAATCCCTAGACCCTACCCAGCTACATAGCTCCGAACGTACCGATACCGCCACCGCCTACGCTAAGGGCGATAAATAATCCGAGACCGAGGATATAACGATCTCGTAGACTTATCTAGCGGATAAGTACTAAGAGATGTTATCTACTTCGAACCGTCTAAACTACAAGGAATTCGACTTCAAGTATACTATTATAGTTGACCTACTTGTACGTCTCGCGGTCCTCGTAGAATACTATAGTAAGAAGGCTACAAGTCCTAGTATACTATTCGCGCTTTTAACAAAAGAGGGAAAAGTAGCTTAGCCTAAGGCGAATAGAATCATTAATTAGAAGGGCTTCACTAGCCTTACAAAGAAGAACGAAGTCGCTATATTCGCTAAAATTAAGCTCTAAACGATACTAATAATCGCTCGAGAGCAATAGGTACAAAACGTTACTCGCTTAGCGAAGAATATAGAAAACGAACGCAACATCTTCGCCGCTTAGTACTACGAGTTTAATAAGGAAGTTCGACGCTTCGCGTTAGCTATACCCAACAACGACAAAACTATAGCCGAAAAGCTAATAGATAATACGGCCGCATTATAGTCTATATAAGAAAAGTTGAACGAGAAGGAGGCTATTATTACTTCGCTCTTCGATCAATAAGCTAAGAAAGATAAGTAGATCTAGTAGCTCTAAGACTATATAGTCGATCTATTAATAAACGCCCGCTAAGCAACTCTCGCTAATAATACTCGATTGTCTTATATTAAAGGAAATACGAAGCGCTCTACGAAGGTCTTCGACCCTTCAATCTTCCGTTATAATAAAAATAAAGATAAACTTCCTTTCGAAATTTAGTTCCGAAACCTTAAAAGCAAGCTTCGCGTTAATACTAATTACTTCGAGAATAATATAGCGAAGATAGCCTATATCGAAGGATATCTTAGTAGAGTTGCTACTTAATCGCTATAACCTTATTTCGAAGAGGAGAACCTTAACTACCTCGATACTTTCGATAAGCTATTAAAGTACCTCTAATCTAAGTATATTAATAAGAACAAATTCGAAGAAACCTTCGTCGAATACAACGCCTTAGAGATAAAGTTAAGAGGCGACTTCGATGCCTTCAAAAACAACTTTATACGCCTAACTAGTAAATATCGTAAAAATAAAGAAGATTAGAAGGCTAAGTTTTCCCGTAAACTCCTCCTTAGTCTAAAGATTACCTTAGCTACTTTCTATATCGATATAAGCCTTACCTTCGAAGACCTTACTAATCGTAATTCGTAAATCGCCTATATCTATAAATAGGCGAATACTACCTACGATATAGCTCGAACGTCGACGGCTAAGGCTACGACCACCGTTAAAAAGACGACCTTATCTACTACTTCGAATATAGGATAGTACGCTACTACTACCTTATCGATAAGAAGTACCCGTAAGCGTATACCTATTAAGAAGCTAAAGAAGCTCGTCGCCGAAGAACGATACTTCAATTACGAACAAACTAGTTATATTACTCGCGAGTACCTCGTAAAGGCATAGCTTATCCTACTAGATCGCTAAGCTCGTATCTAAGCTATTATCGATAAGTATAGCGACGACCCTACGAATAAGATTAAGATAGGAAAGGTTCTTAGCGAAGTCGAAGACGAAGCTAAGGACTCGAAAAACTAAGTACCCTAGGGAATAAGGACTCCTTCCTAGAGAACGTATCTATTATTACAAGTATTAAAGATGCCCTTAAGGATATACTATACGACTTTCTCTCCTACTACTTAAGAGGAACGCCTTTGATAGTAGCTAGTACTATAGCCTATAATAGAATATCCTTAACTACCGAAAATGCCTTACCTAATACGAGAGTAAATAGTTACTTATTTATAAGTACCGCTTTCGTAGAATAATTGAAGAAACGCCTACGACTAGATATAGTTATAAGCTTTAAGCTACACCTAATCGGTAGCTTCGACGGCAAATTATACTAATAGATCGATATAGTACTACGTAGATATCTTCGAATATAAAACCAAATAGTTTAGAATACTCATTTCCTTATTATCGATATAAAGTACGACTTAATAATTAGCCGTAAGTAGTTCGCTATATACGACGTCTTTATAGACTCTCGGCGCCGACGTCTAATTTTCTCCTTAGACTAGAGACTAAATAAACTGGGCGATATTAAACTAGATAGGTTAATAATAGCTATATAACTAGATCCGGCTTTAAATACGGATTTTTAACGGAGGGATACTACTTTCGAGAAAGAATTATACCGTCGTAAGATAAGACGTTACCGTAACCCAAAACGCGCTAAAGTCCTAAATCAAATACGATAACGCGTAAAAGAACTCTATAATAATAAGCGCCGTAAGGCGAAGGAATAAAATAACGAATAGATAGCGCTACCGACCCGCTTCCTCGACTATCGTCGTTTTGCAAATAATTTAGATTTACTCCAAGGAGTTCTAAGACGATCCCTCTCCCTAAAGATAGCTTAGATAGAATAATACCTACGACCTTCGCCGGCTTCGTTCCTCCCTCCTCCCGTAGTATATACTATTACCCTAAAGGGATTACGACTAACTCGGCTAATCTACGAAATCATCGACCTAGCCGTTATCGGTATTATACTATTAAGGCTCTTAGCGAAGAAGTCTTATATTAGAATAACAAGTCTATACGAGATCGACCGATTTATTTAAGAAAAGTAGTAAGCCTACAACGCAGCCTTCGCCGAAGATAGCCTAAAACTCCGTAAGTAAGCCTTAGAAACCGTACCCGAATACTATTATAACCTATTAAATAGCTTTAGCAAAGTAGAATCGAATAAGCTACTACCACCGAAACCTTATAACTATAAGATCGAACTAAAAGAAAGGAAATCCGTAAGCGACTTTTCTTATAACCTATTATACAAAATATCGATTAAAAAGCTAGAAGCCTATCGTTAATATATTATCGAAAACTTATCTAAAGAATTTATTGAAATAAACTCTACGCTATAGGTGGTATTTATCTTCTTCGTACCAAAAGCAAATAGAGGATTATAGTTTTACATCGACTATAAGAAGCTTAACGCTATTACTAAGAAGGACCGTTATCTACTACCTCTAATCAAAGAGACTCTTTTACGTATATCCGAGGCAAAGATCTTCTCGAAAATCGATATTCGCTAAACTTTCCACCGTATTTAGATATACTTCGACAACGAGGAAATAACGATCTTCCGCACCTACTATAACGCTTACAAATGCAAAGTTTTACTGTTCGACCTAATAAATAGTCCTTTAACCTTTTAGCGCTATATTAACGAAGCTTTGATAGAATACCTTAATAATTTTTACAACGCGTATATCGACGACGTATTTATCTTCTCTAATTCGATTAAGGAATACTAAATTTACGTTCACCGCGTACTAAAAAGGCTAAGGGTAATAGGTTTCTAGCTTAACTTCGATAAATATAAATTTTACGTTACTCGAACTAAGTTCCTAAGGTTTATCGTTAGAATAGATAAGATTTCGGTCGACTTAGAAAAGATCGAAGTAGTATAGTATTAGTAATAGCTAAAGAATATCCAAAGAGTATAATCCTTTCTTAGTTTCTACAATTTCTATTACAAATTTATTCGAAACTATAAACGTATTACTAAGCCTCTTAATAATCTAACTAAGAAAAACGTCCTCTTCGACTAGATAAGTAACTATTAAGACGCTTTCGAACAACTTAAGTCTTATCTACTCTTTACGCCGCTCCTACGATACTTCGTACCTAGCCTACTAATACGAGTTGAAATAAATACATCGGAAGAAGTTATTAGAGACGTACTCTCCCAAAAAAATCTACTCGACAACGAATAGTACCTAGTAGTATTCCTATCTAATACTATACTCGACGCTAAGACGTAATACCTTATCTACGATAAAGAGCTATTCGCCGTAGTAAAAGCGCTCGAGTACTAGCGTACCAAGTTAATCGGAATATAAGTATAAGATTTTGAAGTTATTACAAACTATTAAACATTAGAATACTTTAATACTAAGTAGAAGCTTAATGGATAATAAGTCCACTAGAATAAGCTAATAACGTAGTACTATTTCTTTTTAACCTACCGTCTAAGTATCTAAAATACGATAGCCGACGTACTCTTTCGCAAAATCGAAAACGTTAAAACCGTCAAAGGCAAAATAGAATAGGAACGCACTATAGCTATATTCAAAAGGGCCGACCTAGCTACGAATATCGCCCTAATCGTCAACTTAGACGATATCTAAGTACCTACGACGTCTAAAGTCTAATTAATCGACGTAGTCCTTAAAGTAAATCGGTTCGACGATATTTTCGAATCTTTACAATACCGCGTAAGAGATAAGCTAGATAGCCTATTTAGACTCCGAAGTAGCCGTTATCTAACCTTTAATAGACAACTAGTTATCTCTAAGACCGATAATCTCTATACTAAACTATTAGAGGAAATTCATAGGCGTCTAACGATAATACACCTAAGACGAAATAAGACTTGGAGGCTAGTTCAAATATAATATTAGTAGAAAAGTATAAGTACTAATATTGCTTATTATATCGCTAATTACCTTTGCCGCTCTTCGAAAGTCCTAAGGGATAAGACCTCTAAGCTATTATATCTACTTCCTATACTATAAAGAAGCTAGTAATATATCGTAATAGATTTTAAAGAGATGCCGAAGGATAAGATATCGAGTTATAACAACTTAATAGTTATAATTGATAGGTTTTCTAAGTCTTTACATCTAATACTTTATAATACGATAATTACGGTAAAGGAGGTAGCTTTACTATACTACTAAGGCCCTTACCGTTACTATAGCTTACCCGAAACTATTACGAGTAACTAGGGTCCTCAATTTATTACCAATTTAATAGATAAACTATCGAAGATACTAGGAATCAACTAGAAATACTCTTTATCCGGATACTCGCAAATAGCTAGATAAGTAAAGATTATAAACTAGTATATCGATTAGCGATTAAGGATATTTATTAATTACGCCTAAGACGACTAAGTGTCGCGTATATTCGCTTTAAACTTTATCTAAAATAGTCTCCCTTATAACTCTACCGGTATATTACTTTATAAGGTTATAATAGGTTTCCCTATGCTTTATATCTAGGATTAGGAGAAGCGATTAGATCTAGAGGGATTACTAATTAAGGAGAGACTCTTCTAATAAGAGGCCTAAGATATAGCGACTACCCTTAAGACTTATTACGATAAAGTAACTAAGAATATCCTAAAGGCCTAAGATCGGATAATCTAGTAAGCAAATAAGCACCGTTACGAGTCTAACTTCAGCGTAGGCGATAAAGTTATTATCGAGAAAAAGGTTTAGTCTAGTAGCCGCCCTAGCGATAAGCTAGACTACCTAATAATACGTTAAGCCTTCAAAATCAAGGTTATAAGAGGTTATTCTTATTAACTAGAAGTGCCCTTAGGATGGAGAGGCACCGATACGTTCCCGCTCGACTAACTACGTCGCTATTTTAATAACCCGCTTCCGGGATAGGTACCGGAACGACTTAATAGCGAGATAGTCTACGACGAAGAGGAATAGATAGTCGAGAAGATCCTAGCCTTACTTAGGGTTAGGGTTAGGGTTAGGGTTAGGGTTAGGGTTAGGGTTAGGGTTAGGGTTAGGGTTAGGGTTAGGGTTAGGGTTAGGGTTAGGGTTAGG
>KV875096.1:0-167777 GCA_001879275.1 Coniochaeta ligniaria NRRL 30616
CCTAACCCTAACCCTAACCCTAACCCTAACCCTAACCCTAACCCTAACCCTAACCCTAACCCTAACCCTAACCCTAACCCTAACCCTAACCCTAAGTATTATTAAAAGTATAAAGAATTTAAATATAAATAAGCCTTTACAACTAAGCTTTAGCTATACGATAGCCTAAGTATCGTCGTAGTAATTAAACTTCGGTAGCTTAATAATATTAAGGTTAGATAATTAAGTTTATTAATCTAAAGAATAAACGTTTTATTTTAAGTCTTCTTCGTTTTTATTAGATTTATTTAATAATTCTTTAGTAAACTTACTTAGAGAAAAGTTGTTAAATATTAATAAGAGGAATATTCGAGTTTCGATAAAAGGAGAGTCGATATTAAGTATAAAAGAAAGATCGATATTAGCTTTACGAAGGAGATTAGTATAAGTACTAACTCGATAGTCTATAAGATTATAATAGATAAAGTAAGTTACTCTAATTATTCGACTTTATTTTAATAAGTAAGCGCTTATAAAAGAGTATTTGTTATATTTAAATTAAGATTAAGTAGGTAAGGACTTTTTAGAAGGATTATATATCCGCGGCTAGCTTAGCTAAGCTAAATATACGGAAGTTTAGAATAATCTTAACGCTTTAGATTTAGCGCTATTATACGATCTTATAGAGTAGTATAAGAAAAAGAAGAAGTAATACGTAAGAAAGATACGAAGAATAGTAAAATAAAGATAAACTTAAATAACTTAGAGTAACGTTACTTTAAATACGAGCGATAATTAAAGGTATATAAGAATAGAGTAGAGTATACGATTCTTATTTAACGTAGTAATTTAGTATTTAATAAAAGGTAATCTATTACGTTGTTTACTTTTGTAAAAGGAAGTGAAGTAGAGTATATAAGTTTGTTAAGGATTTATAACTAGTTATTAGCTAAGTAGAATTTAAAGCGTTCGTTTAATTAAACCTAAGTAGATAAAAGGATAAGTAACTTTAAAAGTAGTTTTTAATTTAAATTAAGACTATTAAACTTTTATTTAAAGTTTTTTATATAACTTTATTTATAGAACTAATGTTTACTTACTAATTCGCTTAATAAGCTTTGTTTAATTAAGCTTTAAGATACTTATTTACTTTAAAGTAGGAGCTTAGGGATTCCTAGTTATCTTTCTTTATAACGCTTATAACTATCTCAACTAGTTAGTATATATCTTATTTGTTAGACTTATACGTTTTCTATATATGTAGTTGTAACTAGTAAGCTTTGTACCTTAGCTCGTTTTTAATAGTAAAAGTTAAATACGTACTATTAACTTTTAGTCTCTTATAGAATAAAGATAAGTACTTACTTAGTATATATAACTTACTTTATTTTATATAAATAATATACGATTAGCTAAGCTTAAGAAGCTATTCGAAATAGCTAACGACTTACTTATTATTATAGTTAGCGAAACGCTAAATATAATAAGAATAAAGAATATATTATTCTTTAAGCTAATTAATTATATACTATACTATAGTAGTAATACTTTAAGTACGTAAGCTAAGTAAATAAGTAGTAATAATAGTAGTATTAGCGATAATAGTAGTAGTTTCTATAGTAGTAATAGCTTTTATAGTAGCGTTAAGCTTTATAATAATAATAATAGAAGTAATAATAGTATTAATAGCGAAGAACGTAACTATAGCTAAGCGTAAAAGAATAGCGAAGTTAAACTACTTTTATAATTAGTTAGTACTTAATACTACGCTAAGAAGTAAACTTACGAAAGTAGAAAAAGCTAAAGTACTAAGGTTAGTAGTAATATAGCAATGAAGGTAGTAGTTAATAATTATAAACTAAAAACTCTAATTAATAACTACTTACTTATTGCTAAAGTAATAAAAAACTTACTTAGTTAATAAGCTAATTATTTAACTTATCAAAGAAGTTATCGTTAACGAAGAGAAAGTTTAACTACGTATAAGCGTAAAAGTAAAAATAGTTATTAGTTATTTTATTAGCAATAGTAAAGTTAAAAATAAAAAAAAGAAAGTATAATTAAGTATATTTATAGTTTTAAGATATATTATACTAATAAGTATTAAAATAGGGTAGCTAGCTTCTTCGGAGAAGTTAGAAGTTAGTTAGTATTTAGTAAAAGCTTACCTTAACTTTTAATTAAAGTTATTTAATATCTTAAAATAAAAAGCTTTAAATAGTTAATAACTACTAGTAATATACTACTTAAGCTTCTTATTAAGACTTCTCTTTTATAATACTACTTAAACTAGCTTTCTTACTTAATTTCGTATACTAAGAACCTTTTAATTAGCTTAAAAGAACTTTAGTACTATAAAATAAAGGCTTTAAGACTCTTAGAAAGTCGTTTCCTAATAACGATATAACTATCTTTGTTAAGCGAGTCGAGTCTTTTAAACTAAACTTATACAACTTAAATAAAGATATATATTAGTTAATTTAAAAACTTTAACTTAACTCGCTTTTAATAGTAATCTTAGCAAAGGTAGTAAGTATAATAGCTTTCGTAAGTAAAGTAAAGTAGTAAAAAGGAAAAAGAGTAAAAAAGTAAATAAAAATCTATTTCTTATAGTTAATAAAAAGTTAAAAGTAAAAAGTACTCGATTAGAAAGCTTAATTAAGAGATTACTAGTACACTAATAGTATTAGAAAGTTTAGAAAGACGAAGAAAAGTTTTAAGAGAAATCTTACGTTAATAAACTAGTTTTAAGTTATAAAAGATATCGTAAAAACAAACTTATATACTTAGCTAGTAAATTTGGTTATTTAAAGTAATACTACTAAAGGAATATAGTATTTATAAAGGATAAGTATTATAAAGACTTTAATAGATTAGAAATAAGTACTTTAAGGGAAAAGCTTTATTAAGTAGAGAAAAAAAAACGAAGAAAAACTTATTAAAGTAAAAATAAAACTAAAAACACTAAGATATAAAGATAAAAGTAGCTAATAAATATCTTTATAACTTATAAGAGATTACTAAAAGTAAAATAAAATAAAAAGGAAATAATATATAAAAGAAATAAAAAGAAAAGAAAAAAGAGTAATAAAAGAAATAAGTTTTACGAGAAAAGTTACTAAATACTACAATACTTATAAAGTACTACTATTAGTTAATTACATTATTATAATATACTTAGCTTAATAATATAACGTTTAAAGAGAAGTTATTCGACGAAATAGTTAGAATTTACGTAAGTAAATATTACTACTTATAAAGAAGTTAAATAATTCGCTTAAAGAGTAAAAAGAAAAAATAAGAAAAGTATAAAGAGTAAAAAGTATTAAACTAATCTTTTAATTAATAACTTTTTTACTTATAAGTTTCGAGCTATTAAATAAGACGTTAAAATACTTATTAAATAGTTTATTTATAACTTATTTATCTTTCTTTATTACTTTCTAAGAATAAAAAGAAAAAGATATTATATCGAGTATAAAAGACTTAAATAAATACTTCGAAAACGTAGTTTCGAAGATTAAAGAAGTAACTACTATATTTAATAAAAGTAATACTAAATATAAAAGTAACTTAAAAGTAAGTATAACTACTAGTTCTTTTATTAGCTTAATAATAAACTTAGAAAAACTTACGCTAAGTTTATAATTATATTTAGAAATAGATAAGAAGTTTAACAACGATAATATAACTAACTATTTAAAGTACTTTAAAGTATAAGTTATAGCTTATAAAGTCGAAAAAGACTTACTTCGCTAATTCTTTATAAATACAAAATATTTATCTTTCTTAAAAGTACTATTTTATACAAAAGGTATTTAAGATTAAAGTAAAGTAAAGAAAGTATTATAAAAGATATTTACTTTATAAGATATAAAGTAATTATTAAATTTACTTAATTAAATAAATATTATTATTAAGAAAAAGCTTTTTAATAATCTTTATAAAATATAAAAAGTTATTAAAAAGATTAATAAGTTAGCTAAATAAGCTACTAATAGCTAAGGAAAGATTAAATCTAATTAGTATAACTTTATCTTTTATAAGAAAATCTATTAAATATTACTTAATACGTAGAAGAATAAAGTTAACAATTACTTTTTTAATAAAGATATTAGAAGTATTAGCTAAGATAAGTTCTTAGCTTATCTCTTTAAGATTTTAAAAAGAATAACTACCAATTTCAACGAAGTTAAAATTAAGTAGTTATATAATAAACGAAAGATAACTCGAAAGATTACTAAGAAAACTCGATATTAAAAGAAGTCTAATAAAGAAATATTAGATAGTAAAAAAGAAGAAATAACGTTTAAACGAACTAAGAAAATAAAAAAGAGTAGAGATTAGTCTAATTAAAAAGTTGCTAAGTCTAAAACTAAAAAGAAACTAGTTAAAAGTTAAGATTTAAGCGACGATTTATTAGATTTAAAAAAGTCTTTTAATTTTAACTATACTAAACTAGTTTAAAGAAATACTAAGAGAATAATAAAGAATACGAAAATACGTAATACAAAAGAGAATAAAGTATATAATTAAAAGAATAATTAGATAGATAAGTTATTAAAATAGTTTAAGAAGTTAAAAATCTAACTTATAAGAAGAACTTAATAATTATATAACCTTTCGAATTAAGTATTATATACTTTTAATAGCTAAGTTAAGTTTAAAGTTTAATAATAGCTACTAATACTATAAAAGTTATAAAGGTATAATAACTATTAGTTAGTAGAATATTAATATAGATATATAAGAAATCTAAGAAATAGCGAATATTATATAAATAGAAAACGTTAATAATATAAAGTTAATTAAATTTAAAATAAAAGAAATATAAAAAGTTTTAACTACTTCTTTTATAATAATAAAGGTTACGTTATTTACGAATATCTACTATTAAGAGATCTTCTTAAGATAAAGATATTCTATTAGAATAATTAAAAATCTATTATACTAAGTAAAGAATAAAAGGACATATATACTATCTTATTGTATATTATTAAAGATAATTTTCGAAGTAAATAAAAAGCTTTAATCTTAGTTATATTAGCTAACTTAGATATAGTTTAATAGTAAGTTTACTATAACTAATATCTTATATACGAGCTATAGTTTAGTCTACTTTAGGAGTAGTATACTTCAACTTCTACGTAAGAATTATATAAAAACTATTAAACTAGGAAAATAACTAAAGCTTCAGCAAATCTTATACTTACTAGTATCTTATCGTATATATATTTAACGAATTGTTTCGAATATACGAATAGCTAATAAATCTATTATACTTAAATTAAAAAGAAAGAAAATAGAAAGCTAGTACTCGTTATAAAATTAACTTTAAGTAGCGAAATTCAAATATATATAACTTACTTAAATATATTATTAAAAAGAATTGTAATAGATAAGATTCTTTAATACGTATAAGTTTAAGATATTACTAAAGAGGTATATTTTATAATAAAAGAAAGCGAAAAGGAAGATAAAGAAATAATAAAGCTTATCCTACGCTAATTCGATAAGCTAATATAAACGATATAATTATAAAAGAATAGTAATAAATCTCATTAAAGATAACTTAAAGCTACTATAAACGAGTAGAAGGAGTAAAATAATACTCGAAAGGTAAAAAAAGTTTAAGAGAAAACTAATCCTAAGCCAAAATTAGAATCTAAGAGTAATAAGCGTTAGTTAAACTAACTAACGTTTATAATTAAAAGAAGCTTAAATACGATAGTAAAGTTAACGCTTAGTAAACTAATAACGTTAAATTCTTAAGTTAAAACGTAAGTATTTAATAATTTAATAAATAGTTCTTTAAAAGCTAAGATAGTTTATTTAAATAAAACTAAACTTAAGAACTCGACTATTATACTAATAGAAGATACTATTTAAATTAACTTAGCTACTATTTAATACAACTACGATGAGATAGTATAATACTAAAGAAGTCGCGTATTTGATTTTAAGAGCTTTAACTTAACGAATAAAGAAGTTTAGAATTACGCTCGCAAATACTTACGACTAGCTTATTATATTAACCTTAAATATTAATATAATACGAGCTAATAGAAACTAATAGTTATAACTAACTTATTTATTATATATGTAAAAGTAGGCTCGAATAAATATACTAAGCTTATTCGAGCGATTTTAAATATAAGAGCTAAAATTAATATAATACTACTTAAGTATATAAAACAAAATAGCTTAGTCCTTTAAGAGTTAGCGTACTTACTTCGATCGAGAGAAATATATATAAAGATAGTACTATTCGTAAGTACTATAGTAACTAAAGTAAATATTAAAAATAAGTCTCTTAATACTAAGTTTCTTATTTTACTAAAAGGTAACTTTAAATAAATACTACTAAGTATATCTTTTATTTTAAATACTTAGATGAATTTCTATTAAAGAAAGAATAGCTATAAAGATAACGTTTTTAAAGTTATATTTATAATCGAAAAACTTAAAATAATTATTACTTATTAAAGCTATTTAATAATATTATTCGTCGATAACGAAGTTTAAAATAAAGCTTAAGAGTTTTACAAAGTTCTATTAGAATATCGGAAATACTATAAGATCGACTATAATATAAAAAACTAGATATTAATAATAGTTTAAATAAAGTCGAAACTATTAGTAGAAACGAAACTTTAAAACTAAAATTAGTTAATTAATAGTACTTCGAATAAGTATAATAAAGACTTTAAAAAGGAGAAAATATCGAGATAAAGTTATTCGAAGAAGATATAATAATACTAATATTACACCTTAAGTCTTACGTTACTACAATAGCTTTAGTAATAATAGCTTATAATTAAAATTATATTAATTAAAAGCTTAATTATATTTATAAAAGGTATAAAAGACTAAATGCGTAATAATTAACGAAAAGGCTAATATTACGAATCGACTTAGACTTTTAAAAAGAATAATAGTAGTATAAGAAGGATAAAGTCTACGTATATATTTTATATAAACGGAAAGCGGATAAAGTTTAACTGGTAAGTAATATCTTTTCGGATAAAAGTACTTTTAATAATAATCTAAATTAAAGAGAAAAGGAATAAGAATAAGTTAAAAAATACTTATAACTACTTAACTTAAAGTACTTAAATTAGATTATACTACGATTTAATAAGTAAACTCTAAGTTTACGATTAACATTTAAACGTATCGAAGCTTTAAGAATAAAGGTTTTGGATTTATATCTAATAAAATAAAACTTCTTCTTATATATTATTAAAAATAAAGAAGATACGTTAGTATAAGATTTTACTTACTTTAGAAGAATTAAAAATTATATTATCCCTTCGTAAATTATAAAGATAATATTATACGAATCGTAGTAATACTTTACGACTAATATACTACGAGTATTATTTTCTATAACTATTAAGATTATTCGCGAAAAGATTAACTAATAAGTCGTAGAACTTAAGTATAGTCTTTACTGTAACCTTTAGTTCCTTATAAAGAAAAAAGATAAAAGGTATCGATTAATAAATAATACTTAATAACTAAATAAGATAATATTAAAAAACGCGATAATTACTTTTAATATAAAAGAAGTTATAAAAGAGTTAGTTATAAATAAAATCTTTTTAGTAATTAATTTATTTTCGAATTATAACTAAGTAAAATTAAACGTAAAAAGTAAAGACTTAACTATATTCTTTATACTATTAAGTTTCTACTAAATATATACTTTTTTTATAAAAGTAACTAACTTAATTATATAATTTCTAAGAGTCGTATATCGTTTACTAAGACTACTTATTCTTTAAGTATATCGGTTATTTATAAACGATATAAAAGTAAAAGGACTTAAGACTATATACGATAATAAAGAAGCTAGTCTAAGGATCTAAAGATATATTTAAAAATACTTAATTAATATTAATTAAATACTTGTTAATTTCGAATTAAAAAAAGTAATAGCCTTTATAGTAAAATTATAGTAGTACGTTCCTAAGGAAATATTCTTAAGATATATTTATAAAACTAATAAACGTTTACTTAACAAAGTAAAAGTTATAAAGATTAAAGAATAAATAACTTATTATTTTATTTTAAAAGTAAAAGGCTTTCTAAGAATAATAGGTATTTACTATAAAAGACTATCTTACTTTATATAGCTTCGAAAACCTTTAAACTAGCTCTTTAGAAAAAGAGTAAAATTTCGATAAAGTAAAACTAAAAAGATAATAATAAAGAAAATTAAAGTTACTTTTACGTTACTTCTTATACGAGTTAATATTAACTATAAGAGTAAAAACGAAATTACGTTAATAGTCGATATAAGCTTAAAGGGTTAAAGAAGAGTCTTAACTTAAAAAGGAGAAGATAAAAAATAATATCTAGTCTAATTTTATAATAGTATATAAACTAATATAGAGAAAAGATATAATATAACGAAGAAAGAGTACTAAGGTTTAGTATTTACTCTTAAGGCTTATAAACGTTTTCTCTAAGAAGCTTATTTCGTAGTAGAAACGAACTTAATAGTATTAATATATTAGATAAATAGATCTTTTAACGAAGTTCTTAATATTATCTTTATAAAGTAAATAGATTAGCTTAAAACTTTTGCTTTTAAAATCTATTATATTAAAGGTAAAGATAATATAGTAGTAAATACGTTATTTAAAAAGATATTAAGTATATCTAATTAATAAGACGCTATTAATAACGACGATTTAAACGATTATATCGATTCGTAATTATATTTAGTTAAAATCTTTAACGTTACGATTAATTAAAAAAGACTATACTTTAATAAAGATTAAGATAAAGAATTCTAAGATATTATAGAATTCTTTACGATAAGTATAAAGTTTAAGAGAATGCTAGTTAATAAGTTTAAGACTTAAGCTAAGACTACGAAGTAATATATCTTAAAGGATAAAGCTCTTTAAAAACGCTAAAAAGATAAAAACTAACTTTAATAAAAGTTATTAAAAACTAATAAAACTAAATAAACTTAATTAAAAAAGTCTATTATAAGTTTAAATATAAAGAGAGAGAAGCTACTTATAATCGCTTAAAAAGGTAATATTAGTAGAAGAGTTTCTATATCGATTATACTTATATTATTTAAACTTATAACGAATACTAGTAATAAGCGCTACAGAGATTTTAAAACGACTACTTATATACTATACTATCTTAGCCCTTTTAGAAGGTTTATATAGATATTAAGTTTATACTATAATACCGTACTTTTTAGTACTTCGTTAATTGTAAATATAATCTTACTAAGTTCGTTAAAGTAATAGCTTTAGCTAAATACAATATAAAATCAATTTACGTATTCTTAATCAAATATATTATTTTAAAATATAAATACTTAAGCGAAGTAGTAGTAGATAATAGAGTAGAGAATAAAAGTAAAGTTAAGAAACTCTTTAAAGACTTCGATATAAAAAAAGTTACGATTTTTATATATAATTTGCTAGCTAATAATATTATCGAAATAAAGTATTAGTCCTTCGCTTTAACTATAGTTAAATATAAAGCGTAGTAAAGAAAGTCTTAAGTAAAGTTACTTTTATTCGCCCTTTTTATAAATAGAACTATAATTCGATCTTTTTATAAATATTTTCCTTTTTAATTAGTTTATAAGTTCGACTTAATTCTTCTATTAAAAAAGGAAGTATTTACTTAGCGAATTATAAATTAGAAAAACGTAAAGTCTTTCGATAAATTAATCGTTATTAGAATAAGAGTATTATTAAATAAAGAAGAAGATATATTTTCTACTAAAACGAAAGTTATAAAATATCGGAAGAAGCTAGTAGTATAAAAAAATAAAAGAAATCTTTATCGATAACGGCTTAAGAATACTTAACTTATACTTAGAAACTTCGTATTAGTATATAATATACGCCGTAGTATAAATATATTAAAGACGTTAAAGTTGAAATTCTAATAGTAAAGACTTTATTAAGTTTCGATTATTACTTAGAATAACGTAGTAAAGCTAAAGAACTTTAACAAAATTATCTTAATAAATACTTTCGCTTAGAATCGCTTAAAGAAATACTTTTAAAACGATAATATTAGATTATATACGCTAGTAAAGATTAACTTTTTATTTCTATTATTAACTAAGAGTAATTTAATTAGCTTTAAGGAAAAAGGTATTTTTAATTAAAATATCGCTATAAACGTAAACTCTAACGACGATAAAACTATAATAGAGAAACTAGATAATAATATATATTTACTACGATTTAGTAATAAAATAAAGGTTTAGATTTTATAATAAACTTTCGAAAGCTACGAAAAGGTTAATAGCGAAATAAAAGGAGTAATCTACTAAGTAAATATAGAAGTATATTTATACTTACTACTTTTACCGACTTATAATAGCTTAGTAAGAGTTCTTAGCTTAGCTATAGTTAAGTATAAAGAAAGAATAAACTTAAATCGATAATAAGAATTATCGAGTATTAAAAACCTTTATACTTTTTAAAACAAAGCTTTTAACGTTTTAAACTACTTACTTATCTTCTTTTATATAGTTTACGAAGAAAAATAAATCTTTTTAAACTTATAGTTTATTTGCTACTTTCTAAGTAATAAAGGATATATATATAAAAGTCTTTAATATTATATAACGGTTTATTATACGTTACTTCGCTATAATATACTTTTAGTATTAAAAGTAATTCGAACCTAAATAGCTTCAAAAGTAATAATACTTTAACGAGAGACTCTTAATTAAATAAATAGCTTTAACGTAGAAGAACGAAATTAAAAATAAAATATATTAATACGTATTATAATTACGAGAAACATTTTAAAGTTTCTCTACGAAGAGACTTTAGAAGAATCTAATTATATAATATATTTACTTAATAATACTCTTCGTAGAAAGTTAATCGAGTATAACCTACGTAATTTTTATTAAGAGATAAGTTTAGATATTATTATAACAAAAAGAATACTACAAAGCTTCTAAAAAAGTAACGTAATAAATAAAACTATTATAAAAGCTCGTCGCTTTTTATAATTAAAACTTACGGCTAATAAAATTAAACAACTAATATACTATATATTAATCTTAAATATCGTTTAAAGTATTTTAAAAGATACTTAGTAACGTTTCTAATTAGAAAATAACAACTTCGATAACTATATACTACGACTTACTTATACCAACGAACGATTATTTAAACGAATACTAATTATTATATTATAAGAGACTTTAAAAGAAGATAATAACTAACGATAAGATAAATAGTTCCTATTATACTAGTATTAGCGAAAAAACGTATTTAAAGACGATACTAGAAATCTATACTATAGTATTAGCTAATAAGTAGTATAGTTAGTAGTAATAAAGCTATTTAACGATAAAGAAGTTAACAACTTTATTTTAAATATAATAAATCTATTATAAGTCTAAAGAGATTAGACTATAATTAAAGACTTTAACTAAGATATTTAAGAAGCTAATACTTTAATTATAATTAAACGTAGCTTCTACTTTTACTAGTATTAAGGAATTTACTTAATTATAAAATATAAAATAATAAAAGTATTAATAAAAATAGTATAACGACTTTTATATTATATAGCTCTAATATTTTATAGTCGAGAAGTATATCTCGTATTAACTATAGAATATAATATAAATAATATCTCGTACTTAAGATAATAGTACTTCGGAAGAAATTTTCTAAGAGTTACGATAATAGATATAAGATAATATATCGACTTAAGTATTAACTTAGAAGATATAAAATAAAAACTCTTTACATTAAGAGTAACAGAAGTATATTTCGATTCCTAAATTTAATAATAATAACGAATAATTAAAGATTTATAAGCATTGAAAAGCGAATATTAATATAAGAAATAAAGAAAAATAAAAGAACTTAAGACTAGAATATAACTTATACGAATATAACTTATACAACTACGATTTATAAAGGATAACTTATACAATAAACGAAAACGATTTAAATATTAAACTTAAAAATTTTTAAATAACGTATATAATATTTATTTAATTAAACGATATTATAGTTTATTTAAATAATATATTATATTTTACTATATTATAATATTTTATATATTTTATCTTTATATCGTTTATATTTACTTTAATAGTTTTAAATAAACGACTTTCTCGACGATAATTCGAATTCGATACTAATAATAATTAAGATAAGGATAACGAATCTAAGTATAGATATACTTAGAAAAAGCTAACGACTTTCTAAGCTTAATATAGTTAATATCTACTTTAATAACTAAAAGCTAATCGAAAATTAGTTTCGAAGAAAGAAAAACTACTATATTCTTAGCAACGAAGAAAATATAATCTAACTTATAAACTTAAATAATACAAATACAACGTCTAATATATAGCTAACGATTTAATTAAATACAATTAGAAGGAATATATTAGTATTTAAAAGAGTATTATACTTATTTAAATATTACTAAATAACTATTTTTAAATAGAAGATTACTCTATCTTTTAAAAATAGTAGAGAAGATAGATAATATCTACTTCGAATCTTTTCTAAAATCAAAGCTTATATAACGTAGTCGATATTCGCTTTAATAACTAAAAGTTAGAGAAAAATAATAATTTAGAATTTATATTTTAAAATTTAAGAAGTTATTATAATTTACGTTTATTTAATATTACTATTTATATGAAAATTGTTATTTATTACCCTTAGAGATTCGTTACTAGACGAGTTTAATACTATCTAGTTCGAAGAGTTACTTAAAGAAAGAGATATTAAGTTCGTATTAAATTAGAAAGTCTTATAATAACTAGTATAAAGCTAAAGTTAATACTTTATATAATAAGTTATACGTTTAACAATAGCTCGAACGATTTAACTAATAATAAATAGTATTTAGGAAAGATACTAAATATTAAAAAGAGCGATCTTAAGATCTTAGCTAAGGCTTAAAAGGATAATTTATATATTAAGAAAAGTTTAAAATACTTATTTAGTTATATAAGTTATATACTATCTAGTATTTTGAGTATATTAATATTATATATATATTTAGATAAATATTATATATTTTAGATTTTTAAACGAGTTTTTAGATTTATATTTGAAAATTTTAAGATTTACGATTTAAAGATCGTTTAATTAAAACTAAAGAATTAGATTAACTTTTATAATTTAGTTTTAGAAAGAAACTTATAAGAATTACTAATCGAAATAGTATTATTTATCGAAAACGATTATTAAAAAGTTAAGAAAAACTTAATTAGATTAGAAAGTACATTACTTTACGATATAATAGTTAAATACTACTTATAACTATTTTTAAAACTAAATAGATAAAGAGAAACGAAGTTAAAATTAACTAGTTATAAGTTAACGATTAAACTTAACTTTACTTTATAAGCTAAAATAGCTTATAATAAGATATTATAAAGTGTTTAAAGTTTAAAAGAAAAGTATAGTAATTATAATCGTTAAAAGAGAATTCGAAACAATTAACTAAAATAATACTAATAAGAAATAATTGAGAAAGTCTACTTATTTCGAAGTAGCTTTTCAAATATCTTAATAAGGCGACTAAGAAGTTATTAGCGACGAACTACTAGAGTTTTTCGCGAACTAAGAAGATAACTAAAGATTTAATTAAAGAAAAGCTAGATAACGAATAATACTACTATTAAAGATAAATATACCGATAAACTAGAAGGATATATAAATACTTAAGAGAAGATTAACAAAAGACGAACGAAAACTTTAAAGACTAAGCTAAATAAATAAGACTATATAGTAAGAATAAACTAAGTATTATATAATTAAAGAAATACTATAAGACTAAGAGACTAAAGGGAAAACTAAAGAGGCTACTTAAATAATTAAATATTAAAAGAAAAGATATCGAAGAATTAAGATTATTAACTTAAAAGAGCTATTCTACTTAGTTATTATAAGTAACTAGTTTCTAAGCTACTTAAGATTTATAAAAGATAAAAAATACTAAGCTAAACGAATACTATTTTCTAAAACTTATAAGAATCTAAACTACTATTATAATTACGTATTACTAAGCTTAAATAGTTTTTTACTAGTATCGTAGCTAACTTTAACTCCGAAGTATTACTTAATTTAGCTTATCTTAAACTAGAGTAATATAGATATTTATAAACGAAATCTAAAGGTTAAGAAAAGCTTAACGAAAAGCTTTATATTATATATCTAAGGTATATATAATATAATTCTAGTAAGAATTTCTATCTCTTCTCTATAGTAGCTCGTTAGCTATTACTACTATCTTACGAAGCTATAAGCGAAGATTATTTTTTTCGAACTAGCTAAAGATCTTTATACGATAAGTCGTACTCGTATTAAAGAGACTATCCTCTTTAGTAACTTATAATACCTTAATTATATAATTATCTTCTTTATTGAAAAAATAATAATAGCTTAAAATAACGAAAACGTAATTAGCGTACTACTTATTAAAGTAGTTAAGGAGAGAGATATACTTAATAAAAGAATAGCGAATATAAATTAAGTTTTAATTAAAAGTACCTTATACAACGATCGATATATATAAATATTTATAGTATAAGTAAAGTATAACGTTTCGATAATTATACGTAACGATGAAAATAGCTCGAAAGCGATTAGTCTAAGTTAACTTAGCTATATAAGTGCCGAATAAACTAGAATTCGAAATAGTAACTTAGATATCGCAAAGACGACGATTAACGTACTTCTTCTTAGCTATAAAGTAAAGTAAATTGTAATTAGTACTAAAGTATTAGAATAGTTAAAGATATAAATTCGAGTTAAGCTTTAAACGTTAAACGTTATATATAAGCTATACGCTAAATAAAGGTATATAAACTAAGAAAACTTTAATTAAGTAGAAAAGTTATTAAAAACGTATTAGAGAATATCGAAATAAGTAACTAATAAAAGGAACTTATATAGTATAACGTAGACGAAATAAGTATATCGAACTACTACTCTATTTTATTATTAGAATAAACGAAGTCTTTAAGGAAATTAATTAAGAAGTTAAATATACGTAGATATTAGATAGTAACTAGAAAGTGATACGTAGAAAGAATAGTATAGCCGTTATCGCGTAGTTGTAGCTAAATAGTATAACGGGAACGTAAAGCTAAAGCTATCTTAAAGATAAAATATAGTAAATAGTTAATTAAAAAGAAAGCTTAAAGTAAAAGATATTTTAAAAAGCTAAGCTTATAAATATTAGCTATAGAATAAAAGGTTAAAGAAGAAGATAAAGGTTAAAAGTAAAAGAAATAGCTAGTAAGATAGCTAAGAATCTCCTTATAAGGTATTAAAGCTTCGAATAGTAACTATTAACGCTTACGTTATTTCCGAATTAAGAAAAAAGACTTATAATTAGATAAAGAAGTATTTCTATTAACTAAGAGTAAAGAATTAAAAGAAAGATAAGGTATAAGAAATCCTAAGTTTTAATAAATTACCTTTAATTTATATTTATATTAAAAGAAGAAGAAACGATTATTACTTTAAAAGGAATTATAAGATTTAAGACTTTTTCTTATATTTTTAAACTTTTTAACTAACTTATTCTTTTATCTCTTATACTATATAATCTCTTACTTCCTTCTACTTTACCTTTTTTCTAAACTAAACTTTTCTTTTATATTAGCCTAAGATAACCTCTTTTTATACTACTTACTATTTAGAAACTACCTTCGTTTATTACCTTTAATAAAGAATAAGTTAATTAAAACATCGCTAGATATAAATACTACTAAATATTATTAAAAGGTATTATTTAAAAGAAAAATCGAATTAGCTAGCTAAGAACTTATCTTTTTATTCCTTATCTTAAAACAACGTTACTTTTAGCTATTTCTATTCGAGTATCTTTTAATTATAATAGATAAGTTTAATTAAAGCTGTCGTTAGTTTAAACGTAAATAAAAGATACTACTTAAATTCGAAATAATAAACTTAACTTTACGTCGAACGAAGTATTCTTTTAAGCTACTATAAAGCTTACTAATAAATATAAATATTACTATACTAAAATCTAAACTAGCAAAATTACTAATAATAGGTATTAAACAAAGTTTATTAGATACTTTATTTATATTAAGACTTAGATATACTAATACTTCGAGAACGTAAATATTCTCTCTTTATATACTTATAAGAATTATACTCGTCTTCCTTCTTTAACCTCCTTATACTCTTATAAGAACTATACTTATTTTCTTTATATCTACTTTATTAAAACGGAGAAATATAGTTACGCTATTTAACTATCGAATCTTATTTAAATTTACTTTCGACTTAATAATAAAGATAGTTAATTTACCTCCTTCTCTAACTTATAAAGTACTTACTCTTAACGTAAGTAATATACTTATACTACTTAGATACGACTATTTGATATAAGTAATAACTTCGTAAGATACTTTTAAACGAAATTAGCTATTAACGAAGAACGATAATAGTCTATACTTCGTCTAAGAAGAAATACTTTATAATAAAGAACAAAGGTATTAAACTTTACTTATAAAACTACTACTTAAAGAAGAGATTATTCTACTTAAAGTCATCGATATAAGCGATTACGAATAATTAGAATTATTTAATAAAAACGTTTTCTTTTATATAAAGTACTTATTTACAACTATACCTTTAAGTCTAAATAAAATAAAGAGTATTAAATACTTTTACTATATAGCTAAACGGCTAGCCTATATTACAGTAGGAATATAAGCGGATTTCGATTAGAGGGACTTATTCTTATATACTCGAGAATTACTAAAGGCTTACAACTAGCTTAACTTTAAAGTATAATATATATACACTTATATAAATTACTTATACGAACTATTTAATCTTAAAGAGTAACTACTCGAAAAGGATATATTAGATTATCGTAACTCTTAAGCTAAATTAATCTTAGCTTTAAGAGACTTAGTAGCTATAAATAATATCTTTTTAATTAACAACTTAATAAAGATAGAAACGAAAAGATCTTATAAGTAGCGAAATTATAATATATTTGTCTTACGTCGTTACTATTTCCCTAAGACGAGATTTTAAGTCGATATATAATATTAGTTAGCTGATAATATACTATAATATAACGGAGGTAAATACTATATAAGAATAATTATAGATTATATATCTAAGTTGTAGATAATCTAATTCTTCGATTTACTATATAACGATAAAAAGAAGTAGTTCGATACTTTCAAATAGTACTTCGAACTAATTATATAAGTAGTAGAATTTCGTAATTAAAAGCTTTATTATATTTAATATAAAATAGTAGATATAGTATAATAGAGAAGAGGCTAAGAGTATTCTTTTACTATAATTAAAAGTATTCGCTAAACTTTAATCTTTTAACTTTTAAACGAAGGACTAAAGCTTAAATATTTTAGAAATACTACTAAACTTAGTATAGATTTATTAAAAGTTACAAAGAAGGATTAGATTAAAGGTATTTAAACTTAGTTTAGATACCTAAGTAAGCTTAGAATTAGATAAAAGAAAGATATTCTAAACTACTTAAATAAAGCTTATATAAATAAGTAATATAATTACGTATAAGAGCTTAACTAAGTATAGCTCGATATAAAGTTAAAAGAGTAGTAAAAATATATCTTAAAGTAGCTAAGCTATTTCTATAATAATAGCTTAAAGTTAATCGAAGATAATACTATCGAACGAAGTAGAAAGAAGAAATAGCTACGAAGAATTATAAATACTTTTAAACCTAAACCTTTTATATCTTTTAATAGTAACGTAACTACTTAAACTTATCAAATAATAATTAACGCTTAATTAAACGAGAAAATACTTAAATAGCTTTTCTCTAAGACTAAAAGAGAAAGGTATTATTTAAAGTATAAAGAACTTAAGTATAAATAAGCTTTTACGATAAAGCTTTAACTATATAAAAGCATAGCTACTACTATAATAACTTAACTTCGCTAACTTAGCAATACTAGGGCTAAATAATTAAGTCTTTCGATCTAAAGAACGAATGTTCTATTTTAAGTCTTCTTTGCTTTTATTAAATTTACTCGATAATTCTTCGGTAAACTTATTTAAGAAAAAGTCGTTAAGAATTAAGAAGAAGAATATTCGAATCTCTACTAAAAGAGGATTAGTATCTAATATAAGAAGCGGATCGATATTAGCCTTACGAAGGAAATTAGTATAAGTACCTACTCAGTAATCTACGAGATTATAGTAGATAAAGTATACTACTTTAATTATTCGACTACGTTCAAATAAGTAAACGCTTATAAAGAAGTATCTACTTTATCTAAATAAAGATTAAGTAGGTAAAGACTTTTTAGAAAGATTATATATTCGTAAATAACTTAACTAAGCTAAATATATAAAAGTATAAAATAATCTTAACGCTCTAAATCTAACGTTACTATACGACTTAACAAAGTAGTATAAGAAGAAGAAGAAGTAGAATAAATAAAAGCTAGAGTAAAGATAGATTAATAAAGCTATAGTTTTTCGAGCTTTATATTATTTTTCATATATAATATTTTAATTAAGGATAAATAATCTTTACTTAAGTAGAGTTTAACGTTAAAACGAAAGATAATTAGTCTTTAACTACTTATCTTTCGAAAAGGAGATATAAAATAGAGTAGCTAACTTCCTTAAAGAAGCTAAAGGTTAATTAATATTTAGTAGAAGCTTACCTTAACTTTTGATTAAAGTTATCTAATAGCTTAAAACAAAAAGCTTTAGATAATTAACAACTACTAATAATATACTACTTAAACTTTTTATTAAGACTTCTCTTTTATAATACTACTTAAACTAGCCTTTTTACTTAATTTCGTATACTAAGAACCTTTTAATTAACTTAAAAAAGCCTTAGTACTATGAAATAAAGGCTTTAAGACTCTTAGAAAGTCGTTTCCTAATAACGATATAACTATCTTCGTCGAGCGAATCGAGTTTCTTAAGCTAAACTTACACGACTTAAATAAAGATATATATTAGTTAGTTTAAAAACTTTAGCCTAGTCTACTTTCAGTATATACGTTTTTAGCTTAAGGTAATTTTTTTTTTCTACGATTTTTTATACTTTCTACTATTTAGCGTAGCTATAGCCTTATCCTACTAGGGAGCTAAGTTACTACTACTCTTCTACTTACCTAATAGCTAGCTAAGGGGAGGAAATGCTACTATTACTAAGAAGGAGAAGAGGGTATATAATAGGCTAAGGCCTAGGTTAGGACTTAGACTCCGGTACTAAGTCTAGCGGCGTACGTACAGCTATACGTGCAAGAGTATGTACGCCTACGCTTACGCAATTGCGGCTAGTAGGCCTTTGTAGAGTTTTCCTACAAAACTCTGCTACGCTACTACGCAGCCTCCTTTTCCTCCTTTTCTTCCTTATTCGAAGATAGACTTATCTAGAGCTATGTACTTGAACAAAGGGCGTACAACCCTTTCATATACTCTAAGACTAAATTTTTGAACTGTGTATCAGAGACTACCTCAAAGCAAAGCTTTAGCCCCAGACATCCTGCTGCCACTTGTTATCCTTCTTTGCTAGCCTGCTCCAATTTTGCACATCTACCTCGCTCCATCTATTGCGCTCCTGCATCAATTCCTCCACCACTCGCCCTACATCCCTAGCCATCGTAGCCCGGCCGCATATGTACAGGTTCGCACCCTCGGAGAGCATCTTACAGACCTCATCACCCCTCTCCTGAACCTTATGCTGCACATACCTGTTCTCATCTCCGCCCTCTCTTGAAAAGGCCGTGACAATCTCCAGTGTACCCTCCATATCCCAGACCAAGCGACGCAGCTCCTCTCGGTACAGGCAATCACCCTCACGCCAGCGACATCCGAAGAACATGATCATTCGCCCGACAGGTTTGCCCACGGCCCGTAGACGTGCTCGCTCTAGGATGAACCCCCTGAATGGTGCGATGCCCGTCCCAGCGGCAACCATTACCACAGGGGTGGTCCCCAGTACGGGAAGCTTGAACTTGGACTGTCTGACACTAGCAAAGAGTCTATGCTGACCAGGGATAATGCTCATGGGTTCGGGAGGAGCAGTATTTTGGGAGTCGGGGCGCCTTACAGTGGTCGTGGTAGTAGTGTTGCGGTTGAGAGACTCGGCTTGCGCGAGAAGGTAGTGCGATGTCAGGCCGGGTATCTTAATGGTGGAGTCGCCCGGTAGAGGAGTGTCCTGCACGGCGATTGTGATGGCGACAGTCTTGGGGGATACGGCGCTGGAGGAGGCGATTGAGTAGTACCGCGGCTGAATGGGTGGGATTGTCTCTAGCAGGTAAGAGAGCGGCAGATCCGTCCAGGTGGTATCGGGAGCTGCGAGGGAGAGTAGTCGACCGATAGTAACGTGTGTGCTAGCAACGAACGTCGCGTATGACTCCTTGTCTTTGCCGATCCGAAGGAGAAGATCACGAGCGTCTAATGTAGGGGCGAAGGTCGATAGCTCGATGATGGTATCCTGGGACACTGGGGCGCAGACCTCGAGATAGTGTCGGAAGAGAGCCAAGGCTGTAGTAGGAGAGGGCAGATTAAATCGTACTCCTTGTTCCAAGGCAGTGATCAGGAGCGGCGTTGCAGCCCGAACCTCATCCATACCGATGCCTCGAAGGAGTAGCTGCACCTCCGCATCCGGGTTGACCGGAAACACAGCGAGGTGGTCTCCTGTCCGGTATCGCAGCTCCGGGTGCTCCGCCAGGTCTAGTTCCAAGTGGAGGCAACGAACCTCAGGGGAGGTGCACAAATCTCTTGCACATTTTATTTTGAGGTCCTTGACGAGAGATGACGTGCTTCTAGCTTTGGCGCCGAGCCCGCTCAACACTTTTTGTTGGCCGATGGGTGAGAGCGAGGGGTCTTCCACCACACTGAGACCCGGAGTATATCCAACATGGCGGTCCTCGAGTCCGAGTTGCTGCCGGAATACGACGTCATAGAGCTTGTCCTTCCAGTCGTGGAAGGCCTCTTCCGTGCTGCCATCGGCGGCGTCGGCTTTTCCGGCGAGAATCAAGCGTTGCGCACCGGCTCCATCAAATGCACGGACTGCGTCGTCGAGCACGCGGTTGTAATACTTGTAATTGCTGTTTCCAAGACCGAAGGCGGCGTATCGCAGGTTGGGAAGGCGCACTTCGGCACGCGATTCTTGATGCAGCCATTCCCAGAAGCCCGTGGCGTTGTCGCTTGGGTCACCTTCGCCAAATGTTGAGAGCACAAATACGGCCAGCTTGGAGGTCGGGATTAGGGAAATCGTGTGAGCATCGTAGTCGGAGAGATCCGCTGACAGAGCCGCAATACCAAAACGGACCTGGCATTCCCGGGCTAGTCGATTGGCGAAAGATTCGGCGGTGCCAGACTGTGAACCCCAGAAAATGACAATGTCTTTGTTCTTACAAATTAGTGGTGGCGGATGTTAGCAATCAAATGCTGGAAATGACGATTGTGGATATTTCAAAGGGCATACCGCTTCGTCTAACTTTTCCGCAATGTTGCGCGTCGCCTTCGGTTGCCGAGTAGTCGCGCCGTCTCGAAGCTGCGGTCGTTCGAACCAGATACGCTGATATGGGTCGGGCCTGTCCCAGGCGATGCCCCTTAACAAGTAGGCCGTCGAAGCCAAACCCACGGTGATAAGAGCAGCTGCGTCCGTTGCTGAAGCTGGGGCAAGGAGTTCTGCGAGCTCGTGGGCATTATAAGGCATAAAATGAGAAGCCATGGTGTCGTGATTGATGGCTGGTTAACGTTACTGTTGGTCGGCTGAGGACACCATGCTTACCCCCAGAGCGAAGGACCGAATCTCGGAGGAGTATGTGTTTTAATAGACTATGTGATTATATCTCTGCATATGAAACTGAGCGCACATGTGCACACCAAACTACTGTGTTCGCTCACTCAATCCTCCACGTGTAGGATAGTGACGGAGCCGATCCATTTTAGGTAATTTCCAGATTTAGTTCCAGCCGGTCAATCATGCCGTATTCGGATCGCCAGCAGCAGTACAGTATTTTTGCTGAAACAGGAAATTTCCCTAATTACTTAGACATACGCACACGCGCCGCAGCTTAGGGTTGTTCGCTGCTCAACTAACCTAGGGTACAAGGTAGCATATTAGTCTCCCTGAGAGTTCCTCCTTTCTATGTTTGTACCTATGTAACTACTTACGTGTGCTTGGCGTCCTATTCGCTTTTGACCAGAAGGGAAGGGGAAGCGGCAGCGGCATAATACCTTATCCCGGGCAGGCTATCGATCTCAAGCCATCTGCCTTTATTTAGCTGTCAACCCGTCTGTTTACTCTCTCGCTTACCTCTCTCCCTTAAGACGTCCGCGCTCCTGAACCCGTGAACAGAGTAGAGATCGTACAATTTACTGTTACGCTTTCTCCTGCTTCATACATTTTGCTCGCGATGTATGCACTAATCTTGTCCTCGGCAACCATTGCCTTTCTGTTTATCTATCTTATCGTCATCCCTGTCATCACCTATTTGCGCGACGTCAAAGGCCTACGGCGGTTCCCAGCCTTCCGCACCGGCGCGGGCCTCACAAACCTTGTTTTCATACACGAGGCAGTGAGGGGCTTCAGGTCCAAGAGGCTACTTGAAGAGCACAGGGGAAAAGGACCTGTTCTTCGCACGGGCCCCAACTCGCTCTCGTACGGATCATTACAGGCAGTCAAGGATATCTACGGCCATGGCACCACATGCCTCAAAGGGGAATTCTACGAGACGTTAGCTGGGAGTCACTTCCACCTGGCCGATGTGGTTGACAAGGGCGAACATGCCCGCAAGCGAAAGCTTATGTCGGCTGCCTACGCGCTCAAGAATCTCGAGAACTGGGAGTACAAAGTGGCGGACAAGACCGAACGCTTCATCCGCGCAGCCGACAGAGCCTGTACAGAGCCTCTCGCAGAGGGACGCACCTCTCCCGACACGTCAGATCTCACATTTGACTACCGTGCCTGGGGCAACTTCTTCAGCCTCGACGCCATCGCCGACATTGGTCTCAGCGAACGGCTCGGATTCCTAGACCGGGGTGATGACCTCGTGCAGGGCGAGAAGCTGGACGGTACAGTCCACGACGTCAACTACCGGGCTTGTCTGCACGCCACCGCCCGAGCACAGTCCATCATCGCCTGGGCTGGGGAGTGGTACTCTTTCAACCAGAAGCTCACCAAACTGCTTTCGCCAACCTTCCGCAAGCTATGGAGGCTTAATGAGGGTTGGAACGACATTGTGCTCCGCCGAGCAACTAACCGGCTGCGGCGCTACCAGGCTGGCGAGAAGCTGTCGGACTTCTTTCAGTGTCTGATGGAAGACCGGGACGGCACGCCCAATGGACTGGAGTGGGGAGAGATCGTGGCGGAGGTGTCAATCATGATGAATGCCGGGTCTGACACCACTGCAATCGCGATCAACAACGCCATGTACTGGCTACTGAAGAATCCGACATGCATGGCCAAGCTGCGTGCGGAGATCGACTCTGTTCTCGACGAGGGCGAGGTTGTCGCTCCGTACGACAAGGTCAAACACCTCCCTTACCTACGGGCTGTGTTGGACGAGGCCCTGAGGATCACGCCGCCGACGACTTTTGGCCTGCCTAGGAAGACCCCACCGGAGGGTGCCTACATCATGGGAGATTTCATCCCAGGCAACACCACAGTCTCCATCTCCGCGTACGTTGCCCATCGGGACCCGGTGGTCTTTCCAGACCCTGAGTCGTTCATACCGGACCGTTGGCTTGGCGAGAAGGGGAAGGAACTGCAGCCATATTTCCTCCCCTTCAGCGCCGGAGCGAGGGGTTGCATCGGACGAAATATCAGCTACCTGGAACAGACGGTGCTCTTGGCAAGCGTGGTGCATAGGTATGAATTTGCGCTACCATACCCAGATTGGGAGCAGGAGAGAAAGGAGTGCATGAACCTCATGCCGGGACCACTTCCGTTAAAGGTTTGGAAAAGGGGAGGCCGTTGAGACGTGATGGCGGTGGTACTTGTACAAGCGAAGAGACCAGGATAGCAGGTTGACTGTTGACTGTTTTTGTCGGCGTGGTCGAAGGAAAGGAACCTGGAAACAGGAGGATACAAACCAAATTGTTCAATGTCGCTCGTCTATTGAGGAACCAAGAATTTATATCACCAAGAACTACCCTGGGTTGTGGGATTGCTCTTAGGTGTCTGCCTGCGAGTCTACCTGCGATGAAGTATGTGACGCCTCCCAGTTTAAAATCCCCGAGATGGACATGGCCGAATGGGAGATAGGGCTGTCCGACCAACCCCAAGCGTCCCTTAAACTTAGTTGACTTTCGAACCTATGCGTTAGAACAGAGCGATACATGTCTTGTGGAGAAGAAGAGGTAGAGTTACGCTGAACGAGTAGGCCAGGCCATCTCCTCGTGTGTCTTTACGAGTATCTCGTACAAGGCTTCTTGTTCGTGCCGTTCCGTAAACCGGTCTCCAGCCATGGTTATTGATATGCATGCATTGCTGTTGACATTGACGGGTCAATATAATAAGGAGCGCTTGGTAGATTCGTGTTTATACTTACACATAAGCTGGTGCTGTACGAGGGTTTGACTGCTCATGTCCTGTCAGTATAGGTTTATCAGCCATTTAAGGCCCGGTAATCGCAAAAGGGGCTTCCGACCTCGGCAATCCCGCAACTCACTCGTACTGCCTGCTTAATCTCCTCATTCATTGCCGCTGCCGCCTTCACCTGGCCGGGACCCAGCTTAGGTATTGTCGGGTTGTGGGCCGTGAGAAGGATCCGAGCAAGGTGATAGTGCTGTAGGCCGGTCACCACAGCATCGTTGAGATACATCTCCCTTGGAAAGAAGGTCTCGGATTCTCTGTCAGCCCACAGTGGCTGAAAATACCATGGAGCCTCACTCCACCACCGCTCCTGGTACGCCTTTAGGTCCTCCCACGCACCGACATCCTGTGCTTCCAAGCCATAACAGTGCCTCAAACACTTGGCGCAGTGGATAATGATGCGGTTTGCATAACCGCACCCGTTCTCGTCCTCCTCTATCAGTCTGCACATATCGTCGAGCGCGAAGTTTGCGTGTACGGGCCGCGCGTGCACGAATGCCATGTAAATCTCCTGTCGCAACGCCACCCAGAAGGCTGCAAGCCGGAGCCCGGTAAACTCGCATGCCGTCCCGGCTTTCTGCGACCCGAGGAAGACTCGCGTACCCATCAGATGGGACTCGGGCCCGGGCGGGGAGACAGGCACGTCCAGCTCCTCCATGAAGCGGAGGAGGACGATGGCGGTAAGGACATTTTCGTCCGCCACCGCATCGGAAATGGAGAGGGACGGGATGAGCAGGCTTATGCATATCTGGTGGTACTTGTCGACGACCAGGGCATCCAAATCGCTGATGCGGCTTAGTCTCTTGGCGGAGGCAGCTAGGATGGCGTTGAAAAGGAGCATACAGACGGCTGCCCGTTGGGGTACAACCGTGGCGAAGTGTCGCCGCCCTTGGTCGCAGAGGTCGAGGAATGAGGCGATATTCTCGACATAATGCCGAAAAAGGAATGCCTGTTGGGAGTCTTGCAGCGGCCACTGTGGCGTGTGAAGATAGATTGACGACGGCGACGACGGTGACAACGACAACTGGGTGCCTACGGAATTGGCTGGCCGATATCTGCTTGATGGCGGTCCGTCATTGTATGCCAATTCGGTGGCAGCCCCATCTTCGTATAGGACGTCGACTTGGGCAGCAACGACAGGTTGGTCCCGGGGAAAGGGGAAGGGGCTCGCAGTTGTGTAAACGTCGTCCCACATGCCTTGAATTGGAGCGATCTGCGCTCCGCGCGAGTATGATGCTGGAGTACCCGGGGAGGGGTTCGAAGTGCCATCGGTAGTAGCCAGGTTCAAAGTCGACCCTTCTTCCTCGCTAGGCAGCTGCGGTCCCAGATGCCTTTCCGGCAAGGGGATATCAGTCTCTGAGCGGGCCATTGGAGAAGTCGACGACGGCTGGGAATATGCAAGCAAAGGAGTGCATGATGCAGCATCCACGGCTGCACTTGGACTATGGGGAGATAGCTGCCCCCCCGGGCATGGACTATTCCTCCCTAGGCCACGGTTGACCTGGCCATGTCCGTGGTCGTGTCCGAGGTCATCCTCGTCCACATCATCCACCGCATCAAGATAGGCTGCCGGGACAGACTCGTTGGTGGCAACAATGTCCCGCGTCTCGTCGACGAAGGTAAGAGTTCGCCCCGTCCGGACCCACGGCTGGTCTGCCGCAAATCTGGGGTCTACTCGGTCGGGTGCGGACACTCTTCTTTGTCGAATGCTATGATAAAATCACATTTGGATTTCAGCAAGTCAAGGCGGCGAGGTTTGGTATTAGCAGCTGGATTCGGAAACCGACCTTGGGTTCAGTGCGTGCCGGAATCGAACTTGATAGCCGCGCACACACTCCATACCACCTTTCTCGCAATTTGAACACGAGGGTCGGCGATTGTCACCTGGCTATCATTAGACATGGTCTATTTGGTAAACTATGGTGTAGAGGAACTTTGGCTTACACTTCTGGTGTCTGGTCGTGCGGCGTAATGATTAGGACATGATGGGAGATGGATTATGCCGCCACACATCACGGCCGACGGCTGATGGGACACCTGGACAAGGAGAACTTACCTCACTCTGCAAACCTGGTTCTCATGTTGTCAGCAAGAACAGATAATGACTTGGGTTTGCGGAAACGAGGTGGAGAACTGAAAGGGAGGCCGGAAGCGAGGCCAGGATCCTCTGGAAGTTCAGGAGCACCCACATTGCAAGGCAAGAAAGATCTCCTGGCTGCCAGATCGGAGATACTAGAGGCCTCCTGCATAGTCAGGGATGTCCTATCAACAGGCACAAGTAATGAAGGCCTAGACCGATACGAGTAAGGTTGAGTGAGGAAGGCGAGAGAGGATCCAAATGCGAAAAGAGAAGGCTGAGCATCGGTCACGATGACGAGGGGCGGCGGCGACTACCTAGGTCGGACAAGATAGGGGGATACGGGATATGGCAGGAGGGTGGTGAAATGGTGATGAGAGAGCGTAGGCACGAATTAAGGAATTGCCCGATGGGAGAGAATGCCTATTCAAGGAGGCCAAGAACGGGCAACCAACGCCACACCTGATGTCGACCCCAGAAAGTCGATGGAACAACAATCTTGGTAGAGATCCGGGGGAGGAAGACTAGCAGGCTTACGGTTGCCCCTCATCTCCGCTAGCGCAACTTCCCCGCCATTTCCCCGCCATTTTCCTACGCTTAGCACCTTCTACTACCGGTCGTCCCACTTTGGTGGTAGTTGTTGTTAACTTGTTGTTGTTTCGTGAGTTGGTTTTGTTAGGAATTGGTCCATTGGTGGATACCTAGGTGAATGGCTTTTGGCCGCCAACCGGCAATAAGAACCTCAAGAGGCTAAAAAAAAAAAAAGCCTCGTGAAATGTAATCTAACGATGAGAAAAGCAATAAGGCTAAGTAAGCCGAGGCAGTAGGCACAGCTACTATAAGAGTCAAGCCTTCGCAAGCGACATACGGTCTCATTACCCTACCTGATCTACGCTAGACCCTATTATTGGAAGCATAGCTATCTTCTGAAATTCGCTCTCGTCTTTATCTTGCTTTAGATCCTTAACCCTAAGTGTCACAGACGTCTCATCTTGTCTACTCTATCCCAACCATAGTCCCTCTCGATAAAGAATGTCTACGGACGGTGCCAAGTCGGCTGCCCAGCACCTGGAAGACCCAGCCAATAATGACTGGCTCCAGCGGCACGTTGCTGGAGTTGAAGAACTGGACTCCATTGAAGGCACCAAGACGGGCAAATTCCCATGGCTAGTTTCAATCACGGCGGCCATCGGTGGTATGCTCTTTGGGTACGATACAGGAATCATCTCGGCCGCCCAGCTCTACATTGGCACCGACCTCAGCGGCCATGTGCTGAGCGCGTCTGAGAAGGAGCTAATTACCTCCATCACCTCAGGCGGTGCCTTCTTTGGTGCCATCTTCGCCGGCGCCACTGCCGACCGCTACGGTCGCAAGATTGCCATCTATGTCGGCTGTGCCCTTTTCACCATCGGCGCTATTCTTCAGGCTTGCTCCTTCACCCTGGAACAGATGACTGTGGGCCGGCTAGTAGTTGGCCTCGGCGTCGGTTCTGCAGCCATGATCGTCCCCATGTGAGTTCACAGAAACCTTTTCTCTCGACTCGACATAACATTGTCATCTTCTTCATCCGGGGAGAGGAGACTGGCTGACATTCGCGACCTTGCTCCGTCATCAGGTACATTGCCGAGGTGTCACCCGCCAAGTATCGTGGGCGCATGATTGGCCTCGACAATATGTCCATCACGGGCGGCCAGCTCGTAAGTTACGGCATCGGTGCCGGCTTTGCCCACGTCACCGGGGGTTGGCGTTACATGGTCGGAGGCGGAGCCATCCCGGCTCTATTTCTTGCTGCGATGCTCCCGTTCTGCCCGGAATCCCCCCGGCAACTTATATTTCACAACAAGCCCGACGAGGCGGCAGCCGTCATTCGCCGCATCTTCCCCAACGGTACGGAACAACAGGTGGCCAACAAGGTAGCCCACATCACGATGCACGTCGAAGAGGCCAAGAATACAAACCGCGGCAAGTCGCAGTGGTGGGTGCTGAAGCAGCTCTACGTCGTGCCAGCCAATTTCCACGCTCTTGTGTCCGCTTGCGGTCTCATGGCCGTCTCCCAGCTCGGCGGCTTCAACGCCCTCATGTACTACTCTCCACTGCTCTTCTCCCTCGTTGGCTTCTCCAACCCCGTCGCTGTGGGAACAGTCATCGCAGGGACGAATTTTATCTTCACCTGGGTCAACATGATGCTCGTTGACCGTGCCGGCCGCAGAAGGATCCTACTGTGCACGGTTCCGTTTATGGCGCTGTTCCTCGTCATGGCCGCCATCTGCTTCCACTTTATCCGCATCAACCACGACCTCTCGCTGCAGGCCGGAACCGCTCCCGGCGGGGCGGCCATCGCCGTGCTCGTCACCATGGTCCTCTATGTCGGATTCTATTCTTCCGGAATTGGCAACACCGCCTGGCTCAGCAGCGAGTTCTTCCCCATGGAGGTGCGCGCCATGGGCACAATGATGATGACAATGACTTGCTGGGGGTCTAACGTCATCGTCGCATCCACGTTCCTTACCCAGATGGAGAACACGACCCCATCAGGTACTTTCGGCTTTTACGCTGCCATATGTGCCCTTGGATCCGTGGGCATCTACTTTTGCTACCCCGAAGTGAAGGGCATGACGCTGGAGGACATCCGCGAAGTGTTCAATCATGGCTTTGGCGTTCAAAAGGCGAGACACATGCAGAAGCACATGAAGGAAATGAGGGGGGCAGAGGCAGAGCCCGAGCTCGGCAACAAGGTGTGAATGTGGCATGCGAAGATTCCGATTCCGAGGAACAATCAGGGTTTCGAAATGAAGTATATCAATATTTTAGTTAGGGTTTGAATCTGTGATTATTTACTTAGCACATACAAATCGGCACTTGATTACCTGAGGGTGATTACTATCTTCCTGTCATTCAATGTTCCTGTCATTCAAAGCCGTGATAACACCCGCCCAATGACCTGGGTACCAACTAGATTTCACTGGCCTCCCGGTCATGTTAGCGGCCAGCTTATGCTCCACTTCTGGCATTGGCATTGCTTGGCAACGGTCACGCGACTAGTGGCATAGTATCATCGTCCGCAGGACTTCGCTAGGTACCTTATTTGACCGCCTAGCATCTTAATTTACACAAGAGACCCATCAGAAGTCACGGGATCTTAAGCCTATGTGGTCCTCATAATTACAGCATGTATCTATGTATCTACGTAGTAGCCATCGGCGGGCAAGTCTCTCGCTAATTTTACCCCTCACCGCCCCGTCTGTCATTTGCCGAGAATTCGGTCTCTCCCGAGATCCAGATCCCGATGTGGATATCTTGCCCCTTACCCTTGCCCCCAGACTTACCTGCTCCATAGGTAGGCGGTCAGACTTTCCCTTCTGGGTAGGCGGCCAGACTTTCCCTTCTGGTTAGGCGGTCAGACTTTCCCTTCTGGGTAAGCGGTCAGAATTACCCTTCCCGGTAGAGTCCAATTTCTGAAGCTCTCAGAGGGTTTACCTGAGCAGCCACTGCCTTTGGGTTGACCTGGTTATCATGTAGTAACCTCCACAGACCAACCTGTAAGCCTCCAATGAGAGCCCCAGATCATCCTAAGGAATGCCCCCGGAGCTCCGAGATTCTGGCAGTTACATAGCTACCCACCCCCATAGCTCAGACGTAGTATATAATCATCGCACTCGAAAGTTGTAGGAGTTCATTCACGGGTGCCACACCATCTCCCTGCCTGCCCTTTACTCTGAGTGGCTCGCTCTTCCTTCTTTCTAGACTTGCTCCCTCGCATTCACGTGCGGGTCGGAAACCATGGCTACGCGCAAACTCAAGATCGCCTGCGCTGGTCTCGGCCGCATGGGCGCTCGCCATGCTATGAACCTACTTACCAGGACCCCGCGTGCTGAGCTGGTGGCGGTATTCTCCCCTGAGCCCAAAGAGATAGACTGGGCCCGCCGCGAGCTCGAGCCGTCAGGAGTAAAGATCTACACGGACTATGACGAGATGCTCAGTCATCCCTCACTGGAAGCCGTCCTCATCGCAACGGTGACCACGGCGCATGCCGAAGAGGCTATCAAAGCGATCGAAGCCGATAAGCACGTTCTGTGCGAGAAGCCGTTGAGTACGAGTGTGGAAATCGTAAGTGTTCTTCGCCCTCCACTGTTCCTTCAGTTGCACCTGAATTTCGACGCTATGCAAGGGAGGAAAGTATCATGTACGTACCAAGTCGGCTGACACTATCAGTCTCAATCCGTCGTCGACGCCGCCAACCGCAAGCCACACCTCAAAGTCATGTGCGGATTCTCCCGGCGATTCGACTCCTCGTACCGAGAAGCTTATGAGCGCATGGAGAGCGGTGCCATTGGCCGACCCTCTGTCTTCCGGTCCCAGACATGCGACCGCCTGGACAAGTCGGGTTTCTTCGTCGCTTACGCCGAGTTCAGCGGCGGCATCTTTGTCGACTGCAACATTCACGATATTGACCTGGCCCTCTGGTTCCTGGGCCAGGACTCGGTCGTCAAGAGCGTGGTTGCCATGGGCATCTGCGCCGTCGAGCCGGACCTGCGGAAACATAAGGATGTGGACAACGGGGTTGGGATTGTGGAGTTCTGGAACGGCAAGATTGCCTACTTCTACTCATCCCGCATGATGGCGGCTGGGCAACACGACATGACCGAGATCGTGGGCACGAACGGAAAGCTGGCCGTCAATGCGAATCCTGTGGGGTCGCTAGTGGAGATGTATGAGCCGACTGGCGTGAGGCGCGAGATCCCCTCTGACTACTGGGGCCGTTTCCAGAACGCGTTCGTCACGGAAGCCAACGAGTTCACCGCGGCGTGCCTGGACAACGCCAAGTTGCCCTTCAAACTGTCGGGTGCAGTACAGGCCGTACAGATAGGCTGTGCGCTACAGGAGAGCCTCAACACGGGGAAGAAGATTAGCTATGATGAAACAGGGCGCCGGGTTGAGACGGCAAAGTTATAATTTAGAGGCGTAAATATGTGCATGGATAAATATCAATAACTTAATTGATATTATATGACTGATAGTGGGATGTTCTTTGTAACCCCGAGCAATGTCACATGCGTGGGCACATATTTAAAATCCTCGACCACGAGATGGAGAGATGCAAACATACTCGGGGTTATCGATTTTGTCGAGAACAGACAATTGCAATGTAGAAGGAGGGAGCCTGTCGGAGAGGAGTCAGTACGGCCTCAGAGTTCAAGAAGGTTCATCTTCCATTCGGCTCGCACCTAATAACCTTTTTTTTTTTGGGACTGCCTCGCAGCCGTCACCCCAGTAGAACCCCCTCCTCGTGGTCACGGATGGAGACTTCATAACAACACACCGAAGTATATTCATTCCATTCCCGGATGCCAGGCAATTTATTCTGGAGTCTACACAGTACACATTTGTGTGTCCATAGACTATGACAATGTAGGGCAAGTGCATCGAATTGTATTGCAAATACATGATCAATCTGTTGCGGTCTAGCGTTTATCCTGAACCAAATCCACAAACTCTGCAATCATTGACAGTATTCTACCACTGGATCTGCTTCTTTGGGAACCACTCGTCGATGAGATCCATGTAGTATGGCTATCCATGAGAATGCAAGTTAGCATGTGCCCAGATGCAACACACCGCCTTATTCGGTGATAAACATACCTTCAATTCTTCCACGGACGGCGCTGCATCGCTTTTGCTGTACAGGTCGTATGGATTGAACGCCTGGACAGCTTTCAACATGGCGTAGTCTTTCTCCGCCATCAGCTCCCGGTATGCACCCTCTCTGTGCCATGGGTAGAACGAGTGGTACCGGATCATAGCCAGTGCCTCGGCCGGCAGCCTCGACTGGTCCTTGACCACATGGTATAGATACTCATCGTGACCCCAGCTAAGCATAACGTTGTCCAAGCCGCAACCAGGCTGGTAGATGCCGAACTCGGTGCCGTACACGGGATGGTTGTAATCTGGGTTCTCCTCGAACGTGTCGGAGTAGATGATACGCTTGTCGAACTTGCAGCCCACAGGAAACGTGTCGCCGACAACGTCCCACTGACCCTCGGCACCGTAGAAGAACATGAGCTTACCCAAGTCATGAATTAGTCCCGTCACCTGCATCCAGCGAGGCTTCCCGTCGCGTCGCATGGCCTCGGCCGTCTGTAGAAGGTGCTGAATCTGGTTGAGCTCCGTATCGGGGTCGCTGTCGTCAATGAGCGTGTTAAGCTTCTCCATAGCCTCCCAGATGGTCATTCTCTCGCGTGTCCGTGATGCCGAGTTGAACCGCATCCGCGCAGCCAGGTTATAGGCGACTGTTTGCTTGATGTGTTGTTCTCGATAGAAGCTCTTGACCCGATCGCAGGCGTCATCGTACTGTCGGAAGCCGTTCTTATCCTTCTCTGCGTCGAACTTGGACGACTCGGAGAACACTTCCTCCGCTGACTGCTTCACTTTTGCAGCCGCCTGTGCCTTGAGGATGTTGACGCTGTCTATAGCGTCGGATGCCGTCTCCAAGGCGACGCCACTTCTGTCAGCTTCGACTGAGGTTGCTGAAGGCGCCATGCTCGTGTGAACTTGGGGTATGGTGGCAAGGGATTCTCTCTTGGATTTGTAAATTTGGATATGTTACAGCTGGAGATAATCGACGCTGCTTGAACCATCCAATTCGATAGTACATGGCTGCCTTAAATACAAAGATGGCACGTGCGTAATTCAGCATGTTACGCCAATTGTACTGGAGCCAGCAGTCTTTCCATAAAGCAGGACCTTCGTGTGCATCAAGCCCTGCCGCGCGGGAATGGAAATAACGGAGTTGGCTGGATAGTACACTATGGATTCCAGCAGAACTCCATTGGAGTAGAATTGGGCGAATATTACCCGATTCAACTGGCACGCTTTACTACTAAAGAGATGTGGGTTTCCATAGACGGCAGTTTCCTATTCCGGGGGGCAACCCACCCACTGCGTCCTGGGTCCTCCGGCGGCCGCGAATACGGAAAGTAGCAGCTGTACGATCTGTCCCGCGACCCGATCGAGATCCACGACACGGCCGAGAGCCGTCCGGACGAGGTGGCGGACTTGCTGCAGCTGTGGGAGCAATCTTCTTGTCATTGGCGCCTAGGAATACCTCTTATTGGCGAAGAACGAGAAGATATTGGCAAAAAACGAGGAGATCACGCGTCTGACTGAGGAGCACAGCATGGATAGCAAGGGACCAAAGAAAAGGAAGATTATCTCCTAAACCAGGACTGGGGGTTCTCAGGTAACAGACATCGATCGCGAATTCCGCAGCCTATTGCACTTTTTAGTCTGTCGGACGTTTCTTTGGCGAGGATCGAACAGTACTGGGTCACCTATGCTCCGACACCTCTACGTTTCTCGTCTGATAGTGAAGACCATTGTCGCTGGAGAGTCTTCCCACCAACTGGCTTCTGATTGTAGGATAACTAGCCTTAGTGGCGCAAATGTTTAAGTCTCGATAGACGTAGGGAAATCGCAAGGGAATACAAATAGATGATGGGGATTAGTCTGTGCGAAAAGGAATTCGCTATGTCTGCGAAAGAAACCTTTCTCCTACGCGATCCTCTGCCGCTGTCATGGGTGTGAACGCCACTAGTGCTCACAGAAGCTGTATTCTACCGAATCCCAACCTTCTCTCGCCTCCTCCTGGAATGCCGAGCGAGACGACATCAGCTTGCGCCGATGCTCTTCGGCCTCCTCACGACTCATTGGCAGCGCCTCCCCCAGCTCTTTATTCACCATGCCGAGCACCTCCTGTGGGAGTTTCGAATGCCCCAGTTTCCCCGTCGCCATCGCCTTGTCAATCCGCCCCTTGCCAATGCCCTTTTCGAGTAGCAGCTGGGCTATCTCGGGGGGCATCGACGTCGCCAGCTCGCCGCCGTCGCCCTTCTCGCCCTTCTCGCCGCCAAACACGCGGTCCTCCCACCACTCGGCCTGCTGCGGCGGCACATTGGCCGTGCTGATGATGCGTGTGAACGGATCCACGAGCCACAGCGCGATGAAACGCCGATGTCCCGGCTTCGTCGGATCCGCGAGCTTGAACCCGGAAACCCGATGTTGAAAGACATTGGGGAACGCAAGCAGGCGGCCCTCGCGCGTCACGACGCTGCCGTAGTTTTGCACGCACGAGCTACCCGAGCCGCTGCCAAGCCGGGCGCCGTAGACGCTCTGCATCCAGTGGAAGCTATCCTGGCCGACGTCCCAGTCATCCTGGTACGAGCTGGTGAGGGTGCGGAAGTCGAGGTGACTGTCTGTAATGTTTTCCGAGTCTAGGTAGAACAGAGCCGTGCCGACGATATGCTCGTTCATCTGGCCCTCAACGTGCCAGCCGCCGGGTGGGAACTCGGGCTTCTCAGGAGTGAGCTCGATAGATGCCATCTTGACGATAATCTGGAGGCCGGTCTCCTTGAACTGCGAGCGGAGGGTATTCTCGGGGTTGATGGCGTAGTTGACTCGGCTCTCGGAGAAAGGTGGGGGCTGAGGAAAGATGGGCTGGCGCGTGTTCTTCCAGCGAGCTATATTCGGAGGCTCGCCCCAGTGATCGTCGAGTTCCTCCTGGTCGTTGAGTTCTGTATCCTCCAAGTCCTCTTCGCCCTCGACAGCAGGTTCCTCGACTTGCCTTAGAGGTTCCCCCGTTGCTGCTGGCTCTCTGGCAAGCATCTCCTCTGGCGACTTTGGGTCCCAGTTGTCCTCGTTCTCGTCACTGAACGTGTATATTATATTAGTATCGCGACATCACCAGAAGGGTCCAGAGGAAAACATACTCTGCATTGTCCGGGACGATACGGGGATTGTGTCGCCCAGCCCCGACAATGTGGTAGCCTTTGAACTGTGCAAGACACTGGTCCCACAAGGGCAGAGCGGTGTCGATGAGCCTCTCAATGTCTTTATAGATGGATGAGTACTTGGTCGGATGCAAATTGTTGATGTAGCTGCTAAACTTCACACTGCCGTCCTCGGTGAATGTGAGGTTGGCCGGGAGCCACTGGTACGTGGTAGACCAGTATGACTTGTGAATGCCCGACCCACCAATCGACGTTTCATGGTCGTGGGAACGGTAACCCCAAAACCCGAACCGTTGGCTCCTCTGCGTCGGCTCCTCGCCCCACTCGGGCCGCCGGGGAATGACCTCACCCTTTCCGGCCCACTTGTCGATGGCGTCCTCCACGCCAACCACCTCCTCTGGATGGAAGAGCGAGCGGTCATACACGAGCGGGTACATGGACGGATGAACCAGGTCCTGCACGATCTCGTCGGTGTTGGGGTGCCAGTCGCGATTAGACGCCTGGTCTGCCTGGAGCCGGGAGAAGGCATCTCGCAGGGCTGAGTGCAGCTCGGTAGACACGACTGAGTCCGACTTGGCGATGCTGTGGGTCGCGTCCAGGGTGGGAATGACTCCTGTACGCTCAAAGTGCTTGGCCTTCTCGCGTAGCTCGAGAATACACTGTACGACGATTAGAGACTGTGGTGGAAAAAAGTAGGAGGAGATGCACAAACATAGTCGACAGATTCCTTGTTCAGAATATCCTTGGGCTTCGTTGGGAACCATCCCGATAATGTGTCCTCGGTCATGTTGGGCCGTGTAGAAATATTCATAATGCGATTGTAGAGGTCATCGTTGGGCCAGGCCAGGGCCTCCTGACGCCACTTATCAGCGATGTCGTCGTTGAAGACCTTGACGTGCCAGTCGGGTTTGTCCGTCAAGCGGTCCATGACCAGCATCATGGCCACCTCACGCATGAGCAGCATCTCCGACTCGGCGCCATGGCAGTTGTAGTGAATGCCCATGGGATAGGTAGCGTCCCTGCGCTCGCCCCTCCGCTGGTCGGTCCAGCGCAGGTCCTTGTTCCAACCTGGATATTCGTGCATCTTGGCCGACATGTTGACGTCTGAGCGGGTGCTGCCGAGTCGAAGTGGCGCTGCCGTTTTGGATGGGAAGAATACAACGGGGCTGCCCGTGACGCCTAAGCTGATGGATTGATACAACTGAGAGGCAAATGATGTTCTTCTACTGAGGCGGGACCCCAGCAGGCTATTTATCATGGCGCGACGCGCTGCCATCTGTGACGGCAGAAGGCACCAGCCGCATCCAACGGGCCGTCGCGATATCACGTGTTCACGGGAATGGCCTATGTGCATCAACGACGGTGCTATCTGCCTAAAATCTGCCTGCTCAGTTGGATACGATGCGAGTGTAGTCTTCGAGAGTCTAACGCTCCAGTGGATGGAGTGGCGGACGGGGAGGTGGTCCATGCTCAAATTCAGGGGTTAAAGTGGGTCTGTAGGCAGGAGCTCCAGGCACCAACAGGCAACAGGCAGTGACTAAGGTACCTAAGGTACGACTGTATGAATCATCAGAAACCCCTAGAACTCATATTCGGAAAGGTTACGAAATGATCTATTCAGGGGGTATGATATTTCCTAGCGGTGTAATGGTAACTGTCACGCGATGATAAGTTGCTGCAGGGAGCAGCCTCGGTAATTGAGAGAAGTGGTTTAATCTGTGACATATGACTGACTGCCAACATCTGACGCTTCATACCTACCTAGTGAAGAGTGAGTTCCTGAGTGATATAGTGATTAATGATGATTCAGAAGCAAAGCATTGGATGGTTAGTATTCAATTTGCCGCTCATTACTAGAATTCCACTTCGTCCTCTGCCACTACAAAGTCTAGCCATCCTCATGCTACTGATAAAGAAGACACCGACAGTCCTTGTATACAGCAAACAGGCAAAACGGACTAGACACTGGGCGGATATGGAGTTAGAAGCATACTGAGTTCACACGAAAGTGAGATCTTACGGACCTAGTACGTTGATGGGACAACCCCCAGTCTTCCACCATCCGTCACAAGCACATTGCCGTTGATGTATGCCCCGGCCCGACTAACCAGAAATAATATAGCCCCAGCAATGTCCTGCTCGTCTCCAGGCCTTTCCTCTGGGATAATGGACTTTGGCCAACCAGTCTTATTCCGATGCTCAATCACTTCGTGTGTCATTTCACTCGGGTAGACTAAGAAATATCAGTTAACACGTAGCCTAGCTGCCAGAGTAGATGTCGAACCGATGCAAAGAGCGACACTTACATCCCGGTACAATCACGTTGGCTCGGATGTTGTAGGGTCCGAGAGAGGTGGAGAGCTGCTTGAAGATATGCACCACAGCTGCTTTCGAACCCCCGTACGCATATCCCAGCAGAGGTGACCGGTTGAATGCGCCAATACTGCTGGTCGCGATCACCTGGCTTCTCTGCTTGAGATTCCCTCGCTTGTTGCCGGCGTCAAGTAGCTCCAGGAAGGCAGCGACGGTGTTGAAGACACCACCGACGTTAACGGCGAGCGTCTCGTTGAAGTATTGTGCGTCCCAGTTCCAGATATGGGTGCGGAACTCGGATAGGCTAGCCTGAGCTGGTAGGTCGGCAAGACTCGGCCCGCCTATGCCTGCGTTGGCAACGACGACATTTACGTAGCCGTGAGCCGACCGTATCTCGGCGACGGCCGCTTCGAGGTCGGGTTTGCTAGTTATGTCTCCTCGGACTGGACGAATGTTACCATGCTTCTAGTCTGATATTAGCCCGCAGTGATCAACAGACGCCCGTCATATAAGTAGCGACTGTACCGCCGTGCTCGCCGCCTTATCCAGAACTTCCTTGCGTCGTCCGATGATATAGACGACTGCACCGTTGGCCTCTAAGGCCTGGGCCATCATGAGGCCGATACCTATATGACAGAATGAGCCAGGGGCAGAAATCGAAGATCTTGAGCACTGCATACCGCTGCCGCCGCCCGTCACGACCGCTACCAAGCCTTTCACCTCGAATATATCGGTAATGTCAACTGATGATGCCATAGTCATAGAAAAGATAGCCCTCAAAGACTCTGCAGTAGAGGATGAATCAAAGGACGAATTCCAGTACATGTCACGCTTGGTGGTGTATTTATTCCCTCAGATGAGCCCTTAGCGTGTGCCTCAAGGTATGGCGACATCGTAACCACATCTGAGAGTGGGGACTCGTCCCATACAAAATGACACAGTCCACACGAGCAGCCTTAGCTATCTCGAAATAACGCTATTCCTAGGATAAACAGACCTTTCGTCCTCATGGGCCGGTGTCATGGAGCTTAGCAGAGTCGTTTGTAACACTCTTGTCGAACTTTTGGACAAAGATCATGCCTCGGCGATCACAACTCAAGTCCCTCTTGCTCCCTTATTTTTCAAGGGTGTCTTGTTCTCTTAATTCTGTTCTTCTCTCATGAACGACCCGCCTAGACAGTCTACAGTCTTCCCAACAAAAGCTAGGCTAGATTATTATTTACGGTCTGGCTTGTCTAGCCAAGTCCCCAACTGTCGCCCGTCCCTTGGCACAAACCTCGCCTGATATCCCCTAGGGGTCCCTACAAAGGCTAGTCCCTTCAACCCTTTCACCGGGTGGACCTCTTCGGCCGTCTTCCCGCTGGCTGGCAGGATCTGGTACCTCGCGATGAGGTGCAGATAGACGGTGTAGAGCGCATTGTGCGCCAGCAGCGACGCCACGCACATCCTTCCGCCGAGGCCAAAGGAAAACTGGTGCGCCGCGTGGTCCCGTGAGTCTGGAAGCCAGCGCTCGGGGGCGAACGAGTCTGGCTCGGTGAAGAGTTGCGGATCTGTGCCCTGTCTGTCAGCCATGTTGTCTAGAGGATTCTTCTCTCTAGGTGCGGCCAGTTCTTTACCTCTGTTGCATGCCCATGTGTTGAGGAACACGAGCGTGTTTGGCGGGATTGTGGCCTGTCCCCAGTGCGCGTCCGAGTAGGTGGCCTTTGGGAGAGCCAGCTTCAAGACAACGAAATACCGGTTGATTTCCTTGACCAGAGCGTCAATATAAGCCACTTTGGTGGAGGCATATGCATTCGACGGCAGATCCAGGATCCCCGCCTCTTTGATTGCGGCATAGGCCTTTTCCTGGATATCTGGGCGGTGGGCGAGAAGCAGGATAGCCCAGGAAAGTGTAGGTTGGTTGGAATCGGCGCCCTGTAGTACAGACTATTAGTTATCGAGAGCGACCATAACCCTCATGCCGTGCGCGTAACTGACTGCCATCATGCTCAAGCTCACGCTGATAAGCTCTTCGCGAGTCAACGTGGCCGATTCTGGATCCCGAAGCACCGCTCCTTGAATGCAGGGCTTATCAACTCCCGCGGCTACCTCCTCCTTCAGCTTGTTCAGCAAGACGTCATTGTACTCTAGTCTCCGCCGTCCAATATCGGCCGCGTGGTTTTTCGGATCGCTGTCGAGACCTAGGAAGGAAGCCACGGGTTCCCAGTACCTAAGCAGCGGGATATAGTTGGCGTAGTTGGCACCCGTGTCCCGGAACCGGGAGATCTCCGACTCCACGTAGATGATTTCGGCGAGTAGCGGGTCATCGTATAACGACTTGACGCTGGATACCCGAGTCCCGTAGTTCAGCGTCAGACTAAGGTTCAGGGAAAACCGCTTGACGCTCGGGCGAAAGTCGATCTCGACGGATCCGTCTTGGCACTCGGAGTAGAGGTCCCTGAGGAACTCCCGGGCTTCGAGGTTCAGAATCGGTGCATAGCTCTCCACGCGCGGCCGATTGAGACCGCCGGCTGCCAGCTTGCGCCGTTGCTTGCACGACTCGTCCCACGGGCTGGTCCCGATGCTGGCAACTGATCTGCTGACCTTCTTGTGCAAAACGTAAAAGGTCGGACGGGAGTTCATGGCATTTCTCTGGCCGAGGAAGAGCTTCTTTGCTGCATCGGCTGAGTTGACGACGACGGCGGTCGTGTTGCCCAGTTGGATCTGGAAGACGGGCCCATATGTCCGCGCCCATCTTTTATATATTTCTGCCGGTACTTCACCACGATTCTGTAGTCATGTCAGTATATATCTGTCTCCCAGCCTTTGAAAAGCGCGAATTCTGGGCGCGAATACCTGGAGGAGGTTTCCCACGAGGGGCCAACCTCGTGGTCCGGGCAGATGCTTGATTCGACTGCGATAACGCGTTATCTCATTCTGGACGAGGTAAATGACGAGAATAGCTATAGGTAGCACGGTTGCGTATTGCAAGACAACGACAGGATTAACTGCTACATTTGGAAGAGTTTCGAGAAGTGTCATCGTGACCTTTTGGTGTCACGCCCTGGAGAACGTTATGTAAGAACGGCAGGAAATGTTAACGAGTGATGAAGTCGCTGTGTTACCCTGGCATGAGCAAGAGATATTACCGTGAGGCATGAGGCATATGCAAATACATGTGAGAATACGGTATACCTCGATGTGGCCCCACAACCATGCCGACATGGCGACATAGTGATGCTCCGCACATCGGGGCGCTCCTTCGACATCTCTAGTGTACTAAGACATGCCAGAACAGGGGGAGCGCTTGGTAATCGTCACCGCTAGGCAAGGGGATCGCAGGCCGCAAGTGAGACACGATCCGTAGCTATCAAGCACGCCAGTACCGGTGCCGATGGCGACATCTATTATGGGCAGCCTATCATCCTTGAGCGGCCATTTGTACCCGCCCTCGTGTAGGTCTAGCGTTGTATCGCTACTCATCCGCACAAATGAGACTAGGGTTTATGGTCTGGCGGACCAAGTCCTGGAGGTTACAAATCGGATGGACTTATGTTTCCCATGGTCAAATGTACGCAGGATCCTGTCTACGACCACCGGCAGAGTGATATTCCAGGTCTATTGTGGTATGTGCCTTTATCTAAACCTGTTTAATCAACGGATTGTGCTTCCCTTCACCATCAACGTTGAACATGTAAGGCTCTTCAGCTCCGCCGCTAGTCGCGGCCTTCTCCCGGCTCTGTCGAAGCATCCAGGGCGCATTCTTCAACCCCTTGTGCCAGTTTCGACCCTCGTATTCCTCCTCGTTGGGCTTCTCTCCGGTCGCCTGAATCTCCAGTGCCCGCCGCTCGATGTTGCCCCAAACTCGTAGTATGTTCTCTCCCGCCAACATCCGCATCTGCTCGTCGGTCGCTCCGCGCTCCATCAAAATCTCGAACAGGTCGGGGAACTTGGACACGTCTTCGAGTCCAATGGGCACTTCGGGGGTTCCCGAGAAGTCACTGCCCATGCCGACGCATTCCCAACCGCACACCTCGGCTATGCGGAAGATGTGATCCGCGACGTCGTGGATAGTTGCCGAATCCGGATTCTTCATGTTGAGGAAACGGTTCACAAAGACGGCCATGACGATTCCCCCATTCTGCTTCACCAGCCGAAGAACGTCGTCGGGAGCGTGACGCAGATGCGGTTCGACGCTATAGGCGCCGGAGTGGGAGAAGATGACCGGTGCTCGCGCGACGCCCAAGACGTCACGCATCGTCTTGTGAGAGACGTGCGACAAGTCGACCATCATACCGAGGCGATTCATCTCCTTGACTGCTGCGTACCCGAGCTTGAGAAGGCCATCGTCGGGCCCCCCGGCGGCAACAGTAGATGCCGACGTCGCAAACGCATTGTCGCAATTGTGAGTGAGGGTCATGTACCGGGCGCCGAGGTCATAGACCTGGCGTATGGTAGCAATGCTGCTGCCCACCTGATGACCACCCTCTATTCCAATCATGCCGGAAATGCGGCCAGATGCGAATGCGCCGCGAGCGCACGCGGCCGTGTCGCAGTACTGAAGGTCCTCGGGATATTCATTGATGAACCGCCGGGTTATGTCGATCTGTTCGAGCGTGTCTCGCACCACCCACTGTGGGGGAAAATGTCAGCTCTCCGGTACTGCGCGTGTGGAATCCCGCCCTAGAAGGTTCGACGCACTGATGGATCTTCAAAATGCTTTTGCTGATCATCGCAGTCCACGTACACACTCCAGAATTGACCACCAACCATCCCTTGTCTCATCCTCTGGAGATCAGTGTGGCCTAAAAGCTTCTTATTGAAATCCACGCGCCCATCTTGCAGACGGTTATGTAGCTCGATTCTGATCTGCCATGGCAGGTCATTATGGCCATCGATTAGGCTGGTATGTACAAGAGATGTCAGCCTTGGACATGCCTGTTTCTCCCACGCCATGAGTCCCACGACTTACGGTATTGATTTCAGGACGCGTCTCGTGCGCTCAGCATAATTTGTCGGGTCGATCGGGTTCTCTCCTGGCCACAAGAATGCCAAAGGGCTCAGTGCGAGGGCAACGCCGGCGGCAACCAATGGATACCGAACCCACGACCAAGCACCAGAGGCTTGAGGCCGTGAGCGGACAGTCAACGAACGCTCGCCTTCAGTAGACTGTGGCTCGTCAATCGTCCGAGAATCTGCACGCCTTCGCTCGAGGCTGGGGCTCGATGTGTCCGCCATTCTCGCGATTCCGTCAAACACAGCACAATGCGTCACGAGACGTGCGTCGAGGGAAGGTGGGCACAAACGTAGACGGTAGGATTGAGTGAAAGGTTCCGAACGGCTTCCAGCATTATGATATCGCCGATTTCGCTTGTCCGGGACAGACCGTACATAGTTCCTGCAGAGGGTGTTCGCATCGGAACAAAACCGACCGATGTTCGATTGCATCCGTCTGATAAGACGCTCCACTTAGCTCGCATATCATTGTACCCTGAAAGCACGTATTATTCCTTCGAATCCTTCCAGCGCGGTTCATGAGCCGAGTCCAGAGGAATTATGGGGAGAAGAGGCCGGAACTAGCATAGCTCCCAGCATGCCACGTGTACGCCATCAACGTATTACCCACCCTAGCTTTCCAGGTTCCCGGGATAGATCTGCAATGCACAGTTAGCTCGAAGCACGCCTTTAACTAAACCCGTCCCAGCCCGGGAACATTCTCTGCAGGTACTACGCAGTGCCTCTATTCCATGCCCTTGGGCAGCACCGACTGGAGGCATGCGAGGCCATGGAGGCGGGAATCATTTTCTGGATGGCGTGCTTACACTGTAGGTATCTATCAAGTATGACAGTACAAGTCCTCGGTCTCGAGAATCTACTTATACGTATATTGGCAGCCGCACCAAGCTGCCGGGCCTCTTCGCGGCACCTTTCTCCTCATCTACGCTCCCCTCTCCGAAAAAGGTCTTGCTCAAGCGTCATACTCGCTTCCAGGTCACCATGACGGTTCTCAGCGACTCCGAGAAGCAGGTCGATGGCCACGCTCCGTCCGTTGCATCTGAAGATGGCGTGCCACCGGTCGCCATCGATAAGGTTGTGCAAAGGCGGCTGATCTGGAAAATGGACTTGATAATCCTGCCAGCATTGGGTGAGTAGATCGCTTCTAGTCTGTTTAATAGAGTTGGAACCAGAACTAATGTGGCTGCCAGCGATGGCCTACCTCACACACACCCTCGACCGAGCCAACTTGGGCAATGCCAAAACGGACACTCTTGAGAAGGACCTCAAGCTTGTGGGGAACCAGTTCTCACTGCTCCTTATTCTCTTCTATATCCCGTACGCGCTCATGAACGTACCTTTTACCCTCCTGGCGAAGCGATTCAACCCGTCCGTCATCATCCCGACCATCATGATCACCTGGGGAGCGATGGCCATGGCGGCCGCGGCGACGAAGAACTTCGGCGGCATCTTGGCGTGTAGGATCCTCATGGGCTGTGTCGAGGCTGCTTTCATGCCCTGCTCCATCTTCTACTTGAGCCTCTTCTACACCCGGCGTGAACTGAGCTTCCGCACGAGCGTCTTCGGCATGATGGGCTTCATTGCCGGTGCCATCTCCGGTCTGATCTCTTGGTCCGTGTTCCAGTGGCACAGGAGCCTCAGTGGCTGGCAGTACCTCTTCCTCATTGAAGGGGCAATGACAGTGGGCATAGGCTTTCTGCTCTACTTTGTCCTCCCCCGGAGCGTCCAGAAGTCCAGGTGGTTTACCGAGGAGGAGAAGTCTCTGGCTCGTCATCGTCAAGAGGAGGATTCGCAAGATCAGGACAAGAATTTCCATTGGGACGATGCGCTGAAAGAGACCAAGGATTGGACTACCTGGGTATTCACTCTTCTGCCGCTCCTTTACGGCGTTGGAGTAGCCAGCAGCTCCAACTTCCTTCCAGTGAGTCGTCCACCGTATCCTGTGACCCTTTCTGATGGCTAGCTACGGACTCGAACTAACAGACCAAAGACAATCGTGAAACGCATCGCAGTCCAACCAGCCAAGGCTAACCTCTATACCGTCGGTCCAAATCTCACAGCAGCTGCCGTTCAGCTCACGACGACGTGGCTGTCGGACCGATTCCAGCAGCGTGCCTACATTGCCGTCGGGACACTGTTCGTGTCGTTCATTGCCTGGATTCTACTTGCGGTAATCTCATCGAGCATGTCGAGGTTGGCTACTTCCTGACCTACCTGCTCACTTTCGGGACCTTCACCCCGGGCATCCTCGTCCCCGTCTGGCTGGCGTCCAACTCTACAACTACGACCGGCAGAGCCTTCCGGCTGGGGTTGAACTTCATGGCGCAGAACCTGGCCGGAATCATTAGTTCGGCCGTCTTCCGAGCACAGGATGCTCCCATCTACAAGCCTGCCCTGATCACCGTTGCCTGCTGCCAGGCCGCGTTTATGGTCGTCTGCCTTGCTCTGCGGGAGCACTTTAGACGGCTAAACAAGAAGCTAGAGAGAGGGGAGATTGTATATATTACTGGTGGCAAGGAGAGACCTAACTATCGGTACGCATTGTAGCCGTAAGCGGGTTTCCGCTTGCCCTTTGGATTAGTGGGTTGTGGGCTAGAGAGGTGTGTAGGTCAAAGGTACTTGAGGAGCAAAGCCAAAACCAGGCCGGTGAAATAGATGTCGGTACTTCTGCTGCTTAGGCAATGCATCTCACGTGTGGAAGATTGTCGTTAAGAAAACGAACGAACTCTCCACTTTTTCTTATCTATAGTCTTGGACTGTTGTGCTGGCGTCTTGTGGGCGGAAAAGGTCACGCTTCGGAGAAAAGATGTGAGATTTGAGTAGGTCTCCCGCTGCCTTCTCCATCTCCCAAAGCGGAAGTAAAACGTGTTGTCGGTGTAACCTCACTGCTGACTAGACTGGGGGAAGGTTTGCCGTCCTCTTCGAACGACTAGGACCCTATGGTTTGAACCTCGATGATTCAAAGGCGAAGGACCGCTCTCTGTCTGTCGACCACGATCCTGATCCGCCAGTCCCATCTTGGGGCAGCTGAACAAGTCGATACAACCAATTAAATCTAAGCAGCAGCAGTCAGCCAGCACAGAACCATCGCAGCATTGAACAAGACACCTTCACACTGTATTGCCTTCCACCCTTTGTAGTCCGAGCAATCAACATCGGGACATTTCATTTGCAATGCCAACATGTCACATGGCGCATCAGTGTCCCTAGTTGCAAGCCCTACATTACCGGCAAGTTGAGGTTACCTGAATTAACTGTTGATTAGTTCTGCAGCTGGGGCTGCGAAGCCTAACACAGACGATCTTGCTATATATTTCCCCTGTCATCTGAAGGTAGGTAGGTGTAGCTCGGCGTCTCGTGTTTCAAGACAGCACATAGAAGCGCGGTGCAATGAAACGGTGGAAGTTCTCTGTTGTAGATATCAAGAAGTCTTCTCTGCTCTTGGCGGCGATATCACGCCTAATTAATACATTATTACGTTACACCAACCATATACCATGACCTCCACAAGCAACTAACTACTGCAGTGACTGCAAAAAGTCACGATACAGCTTGGCCAACTCGGTAGGACACTCTTCAGCAAGCTGATGACCATAATGCAGCTCCTTGTACTGGACATTCTCCGCCACGTTTTGCATCTGCTTCTCGACCTCTTTACCGATAAAGTCGCGGCTCCCTATAGCCAGCACCGGCATCTTTAATTTTGTCTCTGCGGACTTTCTGTTCGCCGCCATATTGGTTTCGGTGGCTCGGTCTGTATTGATGTTAGGTCCATGTAGTCTCCATATCGATAGCTCCGTCTGACTTACAGATGTTACAGATGCTGCGCACACCTCCTGGTTGCGAAGCGCTCCGGACATACTCGTCGATGGCGTCGTCATCAATGCTCGTCGGGTCATAAGCTTCGTTCTTGATGAACCTGTTTTGCGGAATTGTCAGCCCACCAACTCAACGCCGCCTGCCCTGCCCAGTCTGGCTGTTCACTCACCATGTGAAATACTCTCTCTCCCTTCCTGTGATCAAGAGCTCGGGAACGTCTCGTACATGGTAGAAAGCGACATGCCAAAGATGAGTCTCGGGCCGCTGAGGGTTGAACTGTGCCCACTCCTCCAGGCCAAGTCCTGGGAGCAACATCTCCTGGAACACCAGACTCTGGACTCTCGACGAGTGCCGGGCAGCGACCTGGTACGCGGCGGCGGCTCCCCAATCTTCGCCAACGATATGGAACTTGTCGTGGCCAAGCTCTGTCATCAACTCGGCGATATCATCCGCCACCGTGGGCATATCGTACCCGTCGTCCGGGTGTGTCGAGTCGCCAATACCACGGAGATCTGGCACCACTATGGTGAAGTGTTCAGACAGGAGAGGGAGGACTTTTCGCCAGTAGTATGAAGTCTTGGGGATGCCATGTTGAAGCAGGAGAGCAGGACCATTGCCAGCAGTGTAGTAGTGCAGCCTCACGCCAGTCGACAACCGCTTGCGTCCGTGGACGACGGGCTCCCCCTTATGGTCAACAATAGTAAGTCCCATCTTCTTTGAAGTGCAGGAAAGAAAACAGCTGCTGTGATCAAATCTTGCGTCTCTTCGCCTTAGACTGGAAAGGAGAGGGATGCAATTTTATTGCTGCGCTGTGAAATAAAGTTATAATGTTATGTCATCCACATTCGATGATGCCTATTCGCCGTTTGCGGAACCCTGAAGCGGGCGGGCGAATTTCTGAGCTGGGGCACTGGGGTCCAAGCTGGGGTCAATGCCAATCCCCATGGGCACCTGGCAATGTTTTTGAGCCATCTTCCGCGCTACGCTGCAGAATGCCAGGAAATATGGGCCCCTGGCCAATTATCATTGCCACCTGTTAAACGGCTAAACGGCAGAGAGGTTATACCAACTCCATCTTGCGGACTAAGAAAAAAAAGTTTCGTGGGGCCCCACGGCGGATAAGCGGCAAAGCGGTAGGTCGGAATGGAGCGGCAATCCAGAACCAATCACGAGCGAGCTGCATCGTGGCTGCATCAAATCCGGGGTTCTCCAGGTTCCCGGGTCGTCGGTAACCCCTGCAGAATGGGCCCGAGTTCGGGTCAATGTCAGTCACGCGTCTCGTCTCGAGGGCATCACGCGCGCCTCACGCTCGAGACGAGTTCGCCCGCAATAACGATTTGATATTATTTCGTTACATAGTTTTAAGTATTTGGACTAATCACTTCGGTTCAAGCGGCCGAAATAGCACAACACAACACAACCCCGGCCCCGGGATTCATTCTTGTACTTTTTATTACGTCTCTAGCTCGAGTGAAAAGATATGTAAATAACACTGAGTCTCGCATACGACGTGCAAAGTTGGATATCCTGTTTCCAAATTGACATCAACTCCCCAACAACTCATCCTCTCCATTGAGACAACCACCAATCATGGCCTTTGCACCATGGCGTGCCCTTCCCGGGCGCGTCCTATTGATGGCACTGAACCTGTTTTCCGCCGTTGCCCTTGTTTTCGAAGGCTACAACCAAGGTGTCATGGGCAGCGTCAACGGTGCCGCTGGCTACATCGACCTTGTGGGCATCGGCGCCGACGGCGTCGTCACCGACACCACCAAGCAGGGAGGCATCGTTGCCGTCTACTACTTCGGCGCCATGTTTGGCTGCTTCTTCGGTGGCAAGATCGGGGACCGATTCGGCCGCAAAAAGGCCGTCGTCCTTGGTGCTATACTGGGTGTGATCGGAGGTGCCCTTCAGGCCGGATCGCAAAATGCGAGCATGACCATTTGTGCCCGGACCATCTGTGGCCTTGGAATCGGCACCGTCAACGCGGTACGTACCACAACTCCGAGTACCCGATTCCTCGTGTGTTGTGAATCAAGGAAAGCTAATCGATGAACCTAGATCATCCCGGCGTGGGTCTCTGAACTGGCACAGGCACACAACCGAGGATCCTCATTCGCGCTCGTCTTCGTTGCCAACTACGTCGGCATCGTCCTCGCATACTGGATCGGCTACGGCCTGCGCAACCACGTAGGCGACTTCAAATGGCGCTTCCCCCTGGCCTTCCAGGTCGTCCCTCTCCTCTTACTCCTGCTCACGGTCGGCCTCCTGCCCGAGTCGCCACGGTACCTGCTCACACAAGGCCGACGCGACGAAGCCGTCGAGATCCTGGCCAAGATCCGCGGCGACGTGCCCCACGACGACCCTGCCCTGGCCGCCGAACTCGCCCAGCTCGACGCCATCATCTCCTCCGGCCAGCACAAGCGGTACCGATGGCACAACCTGATCACGGGCCGCCATTCGGGTCCGCTGCACCTGGGCCGTCGCGTCGCCCTGTCTGTGGCCATCATGATGATGATGGAATGGACGGGCATCCTCGCCATCACCGTGTATGCCAACACGCTGTTCCAACAGGCCGGCTTCTCTGTCGACAAGTCGGCCTGGCTATCTGGACTGTGCAACTCCATCGGCATCCTCGGAACAGTGGCCAGTGTCTTCACCGTCGATCGCTTCGGGCGTAGAAGATCTTTGTATTTTGGCTTCTTCATCCAGGGCGCTGTGCTCCTGTTGTCTGGTGGTCTGTCGCGACTCGGCGAACTTCACCCGGAGAACACTGCCTACGGTGCTGCGTCGGCCGCAATGGTGTTCATCTTCACCTTCGTCTTTGCCCAGACGGTGTTGATGATTGCATTCATCTATCCCACCGAGATTTGGTAAGCCCCCAATCCCGCCCCTTGCTGGTGTCCCGATTTCACGTTCTGTGAATCTTCCCCTTCGACCTCCCGTCTTCACACAGCACCTTGCACCGTAAGCGCAAATGCTAATCCATCTCACAGGCCCCAAGAGATCCGCGCGTTGGGCAACTCCTTCGGCGTCTTCGGCTGGGCTATCGGCTGTGGCTCCACCACGCTCGCCATCCCCTCCATGTTCTCCGTCCTGGGTTACAAAGCACTGATGGTATTCGGGGTCTTCAACTTCGTCTCCCTGCCTCTAGTCTATTTGTTCTTCCCCGAAACAAAAGGCCGCAGCTTGGAAGAGATCAACCTGTTGTTCGCCAGCGCCAGCCCACTGGCCCGCGACAACGAGGCCGAATACACACGCCTCCTGACGGAATCAGGCGGCGACGTGGCTGTGGCAGAACATAAGTTATTGCAACAGCTCGAAGGACCTGGTGCGGGCCAAAGCGTGGAATCGGCGCTAGAGCATGGGGCGTCGGGAGACAAGGACTCAATGTAGAAACACGCATGTCTATATCATGTAAGAACGGAACATGTTAAGTACGCACATACTTATATCAGAGCAAGAGTCGAATACCTAGTTGAGAATAGGATCCGACACGCTAGGCGGCAACAGCTAATTTAATCTATCCACCCTTTTGGTATGCCAATCTGTTGACCAGCTGCGCTGCACTATCACACCGGGATGAAAGTAAGTGAGACAGCAGATACTGGCGCAGGATACCTAGCGAAGAATGCACTAGCATCACCCCCGCCATAGATGTGGTTGGATTGCATAAAAAGCTGCGTGGCTGATGCACCTACGTAGTGTCTGTATTAGATCCGGTTCGCAAGAGAGTTGAGGCATCATCCGGTCTACTTACTTCCATCGGTATTGATCCATTGAGCTGTCACGGCCCCAGTAACGATATCAACGTTCCACTAGACATGTGATTGATTAGCCCATAACCTAAGCTTTCACCACCTTTCCCAAAGGACACCAAGGCAAAGTTTAGGTCAGATTAACTCACCACGGAGGTTTCGGCTTGCTTGTCCAAACCGGTTGAGGTGGAGAAGTAACTAGGGGTGGATTGCGGCGTGCTTCCCGGCGGAGCTTCGGTCTTCATTAGCAAGAGGTAACTACGCAAATAGATGAGAGATAACACTCACTGCCTGGAGCTGACACGGGATCCAAATAAAGATAGCTGTACCCAGATCAGTCGCCTAGTCATGGAGTCGCGGTTAGAAGTACATACTTAAAGGATCCAGGGGCTATATCACTGTTGGCGTTGTCCCGACCAACCACAAGGCCAAAGTAGGTGCCACGGTTGTCGTTGAGCTGTGTGAACGCCACGCTCGATACCGATGTCGAAGCGGCAGGCGCCTCAAAACTGATGCGCAGTGCCGAGTTGGCATCGGCTGACACGAGGGGAGTCCAGTAGTTCGGATCGGATGCGACATATCCGAGCACGGTGTCACCATTCTTCACCTGCAAGATGCCTTCGCATAATTAGAGAACTGCCACGAGCTTGCTGAGAGTAACTAACCAGTATACGATGTGATAGTCGCTGTGGCCGTCGCCACGGTTGTCACTGTGGTTGACGCTGCTGTGATTCCCCAGCAGGAGCAGGCGCTGGAGTACTTGGAGGTGTTGTCACAAGCGCTGGCGTATGCGGGAATCACGCTCGGTATGACGGTCTGCTGACGGCGTTCATTGTGGGGGGCAACGGTCGTGGTCGAGGTGAAAACCAATGTTTTGCGCATGAAGCTCGAGCAGTCGGACTGCCTCACAGTCAGAGGTGGCTGCCCTGGATTCGTACCAGTGACGGCACGGGCGCAGTTCTATACCGGGAACATAACTTAGCATGTGAGTTCGTTGATTGCTGGAGCAGATATGGGTAACGTACGTTGGACGTGCAGCCACGGCGCATCAGCCGGTCGACAGCACCCGCCGCGAGACCTGCTTCCAATTCGCTACCTGGAGCGGCACTTTGCACAGGAGTGCCAAGGGCAAAGCCCGGCACTAACAAGGTTGTGAGAAGAGTATGGAGCTTCATGTTGGGTCTTCAGTCAGGCTCTCCCAGGTTGGTTGTATGAATGACACTGGAGGTCTGGTGAAAAGCCGACCAAGCTGCAAGCATGAGCGGTGTTGTCCTCTTTTGTATTGGGCATGGTCAAAAACATTGACCTCCGTCACTGCGCTCAGTCGGAGCTGTGCTCATCGGACGCGGCTGAGTTGCACTATTGGATATCTTAGTCACAAAAAAGTACACTACTGGACGTGCTGTTCCAGAAAGAGATTAGAATACCAATGCTTGTAAGCGCTGATTCTTGGCAGATCCGGATACCCCGCCCTTCTTCCTTGGTATTGCTCCGTTCTAGAAAAGGCTGCACTAGATAGGTCTAGTCTGGAGCATGGAGGCCCTACACCTAACGCCACAAGGCGTTTATTGGTATTCACCTGCGCCATACTTCAGCTGAAAAGTAGATAGAAACGGAGCCGAGCTTCGACCACACGTCTGACCGCCCAGACGACGCGGTGCAAGATGACTCGACCATCGCGAGTCTGAATTATCGCATCCTTCCGCCGTGAAACATACTAGATTCGCCTTTTGGAATTATAGTTGCAGCATTAACGAATGGCGGGTTTTGCCCCATCGGCGATATTCGTAGACTAGAAGCGAGGCTTCCAACCATATCCTGAAGATCTAAAGATCCTAGCTGCTGGTGAGGATCTGATACCCGGCCCTCACCTCTTTGTGATATTTTAGGACACAGATTCCATATGGTTCACCTCCAGAACCTTCTCGTTTGCAAACTCCTTGCCCCCAACATGTGCCTCCTCGCCGTCAAAGAGGTAAGCCAACTCCTCGAGAGTAGGACCTTTCGTCTCAACGAATATAAACCAGATGCAGATAACCTCGATGACGAGGATGACGATGTAGACGAAGTAAAATTTCCAGGCAATGTTAGCCAGGCCGATGGGATTGACGTACTGGTTCAGGACGCCAGAGAGGGCCGTGATACCAAGGCAGAGTGCAAGGCCTTTGGCTCGGATGTTATACGGAAGGATTTCGGAGCTGTACGACACGGTCAAGCCTGGCCAGGCGAAACCGGCAACACCGTAGAAGAGGAAGATCATAGCGAGGACGGCCTTTCCGGCTCCGTTGTTGCCAGTCTGAGCATATACTGCCGAGCATCTGAATGTTCATCCGTCAGCGGCGGCGTTGGAACTCAGCTATGATGTTGATACTTACCCGGTCCAGATTGAGAATATGACGAGCATACCGACGCCTGCGATCATAAACAAAGGCTTCCTGCCAAGTCTATCGACGAGGAAGACGGAAAAGATGACGGCAACGAGGAACGACCAAATCTGCAGACCACCGTTGAACAAAGACTGATCTGTCGGGTCTGTGATCCCTACCGAGCTAAGGATGTCGTGGAGGTAATACGACACAAGGCCGTTCCCCGAGCATTGGCTAAAGAACGAGGTGAGGACGATCAGAAGCAACCGCTTTCGGTTGCCACGAGTCTTGAAGAAGACGAGCCATCCATGGCTGCCCATCTCCTTTTCCATGTTGATGGTCTGCTGGATTTCGGCGAATTCAGCTTGAACGAACATGCTGTTGGGGTCACCGTTGCCGTGATACTGTTTGGAGGAGTCAGCCGGACACTCAATGGGATGTACAGTCGCCAAAAAGACAGAGATACGGTACCGACCTTGGCCAAAGTTTCCAACGCTTCAGAACCCCGGTCCTTGGAACAAAGCCATCTTGGGCTTTCGGGAAGGGTAAACACCCCCAGAAGCTGAATGAATGGCATGAGAGCCTGAAGGGCAACAGGCAGTCTCCATGATGTATTGCCGGTGTACTTGATAGTGCCGTACACGGTCCAAGCGGCAATAATAGAACCGACGTACCACAACGTATTGTACAAAGTGGTAAGCCTACCACGGTGTTGCGGGTAAGCCAGTTCCATGATGAGGAGAGGGGCGGCACCGATAGAGATATTTGAACTGGCGGCCCAAACCGTTAGCCCCTGAAGGATGTGTGAGAAAATGTCGCCAAGTGGCACTCACCCGAATCCTACCAGAAACCGGCCTCCTATGAACATTCCTCGGTCGACAGTGGGAACGGCTTGTACCTTGTTAGATCTCTAGCATAGGGAAATATGACGATTGAGCGCGACTGACCTTGAATGATGACACCGACGAGAAGGATGACACAGCCAATCGCGGTGGCAAGTCTCCTGCCGCAGAAGTCTGCGACGTATGGAGCTATTTAAATCAGTACTTGTGAACAATTTAACGTCCTACCAGCGCCGTTCAAAGTGGCAGCCGCCAGAAACGGAAGCATGCAAACAGAAACTCACAAAAGAAGAGAGCACAAAAGCCCCCAATGTTGACAATGGCCGTGAAGAGGCCAATTGTTGAACCAGTGGGATTGCCAAAGTCTGAAGAGTTCCCAGTAAGCGAGTCTGAAAGGCATGACACCAACACCCTTGTTCACATGCAGAGTTTGCTTACAGTTTTGCCATGTCTCCATGGTCTGAAGACCGTTCAGCAGGCTGCCATCATACCCGTTGGTCGTAGCGCACAGCATCAGAATCGGCAGCCGTAAGTAGAGACTTCGCAGGCTCGGGTCCTTGTACCATGTAACCACGGGGACTTCAAGTGTTTCCTGCCCGTGGCCAGGGGCCTTGCGGGGTTTAAGTTCCTCTCCTGTCATCATAGATGTAGATAGTCACAGTTCAGGGACCGATGAGTGAGGTGTTCGGTTTTAATCGAAGCGAGTGAGAAAATGGAGAGCTTGTGGAGGAGCCGGACAGACACAACGAGTGGCATCAGATGAGATTAAGTAGGTTTGCCTGGAAGCTTTATTCCCAGCCTACCTACGAAGCAGGCCTGGACTTGGAGACTCTCCGGGGAGGAATAACCGCCACGACGGCATCAAATAAGCGGCGGATAATGGTAGTATTGGTCTCACCTCGCCCCAGGTCTCGTGCCATGCATAGAGTCAGTCAGCTAGCTCGGGACGGAGAGCAAGGTTGCAAGCTTGAATCGGAGAGTCGTGGAGTCTGGCATTCTGGGGAACCGGAGCACTGGAATTGGTCGATTGCGATTGGTGTGCTCTCCGCAAAGATTGAAAAGAAGGAAACAATGGGGCATCACCGCCGGGTTTGGGCTATGTTGATTCGTTGATATGCCGGGCTGGGGAAGTTGGGGTGGGTCGAATGGGGGTCAACCAAGACGCTCCAATCATGACCAACCATGTCGGCGACACCGGACTCTTACCGGATCTTCGTGCTGCGCCGTAAAGGAGGCTCTCGTAAGGAGTCTTATCTCGGGGAGACAGTGCCCGAGACTTGTCCATGTCTTAAGCTTCATAAGATTTGCTTTGAGAGGACCAAGGGCATCTCCAACTCTTTCTACCTTTCCAGGACCATTTGTGATCTCTTTCCAGTCACCAGCCAACATGACGATCGACATCCCATCTCTTAACGGCACGGCGGGCAACCAGGAGCTTGCCGACCGTCGTTACTCAGCCGGCATGGCATCCGGCACCCCTTCTCTTGCCACCACGCCGGGTAGCAAACAGCTAACGATCAACGGTCAGCCATTTCTGATGCGTGCGGCTGAGTTGCAGAACTCTTCCATGACGTCGGCGGATTATATGCATCGCATCTGGCCCAAACTGGTTGAGGGAAATATCAACACGGTTCTAGGATGCGTGACCTGGGAGCAGATCGAACCTGTCGAAGGACGGTTCGACTTCTCCGAGCTGGATAGGGTTATCCAGGGTGCCAGACAGAATGGTGTCCGTCTGGTGCTTCTTTGGTTCGGTTCGTTCAAGAATGGTGAGGACAGGCCAACGACACTACATCGTGGAGACTGGCTGACAAGGGATGGTGCAGGAATGTCCACATATTGCCCGGGATGGGTGAAGGCGGACTCGAAGAGGTTCCCCCGTGCCGAAGTGTGCGACGCTGATGGCAAGCTCCGCGTAGGGGACGTCCTCTCGATCTTCAACCCTGAAGCTGCAGAGGCAGACGCCAAAGCCTTCCATCACCTGATGGAGCACATACGGAAGGTGGATCAAGGTCATTACACCGTGATCATGGTTCAGGTGGAGAACGAGGTCGGCCTGCTGGGGGACTCTCGGGACCGCAGCACAGCAGCTGAGCACGTTTTTCGGTCCCCTGTGCCAAAGACGCTCATTGAAAGCTTGAATCGCGACTGGGACCAGCTGCACGAGTTGCTCAGGGTTAACCTGGACCACTTCCGCGAAGGACCACCCCAAGGCCAGGATTCGTGGGAGGGTATATTTGGCAAGGGAAAGCGGACCGACGAGCTGTTCATGGCATACCACTATGCGCTGTATCTGGAGAAGGTGGCATCGTCCGGGAAAGCTGCGTATCCTCTGCCAATGTATACCAATGTCTGGATGAACTACGCCGGAGACGACGCCGAGAACGATTTCCCTCTTGCCGTCGGCGGAGGCGGGAAGCCCGGCGATTACCCCTCGGGAGGTGGAGTGCCCAACGTGCTCGACGTCTGGCAGATATTCGCTCCGTCTCTGGACTTTGTTGCACCTGACGTCTACCTCAACAACTACACAAGCATGTGCGGCCATTATCGACACCGTGGCCAGCCGCTTTTCATCCCAGAGCAGCGGCGTGATGAGTATGGGGCGCGGCGGATCTGGGCTGCCTACGGGAGCTTCCAGGCACTTGCCGCATCGCCATTTGGGATCGACACGCTTGAGCCAGCCGAGAATCCGTACAGAAGACACTATGAGCTGCTCACAAAAGTCTCGACCCACGTCTTGGCTGCGCAGCGCAATCCGGGTTCCATGGTCGGCTTCTTCTTCGACGAGTTGACGGAGACGGGCGCTGACCCGAGCCCGCCCTTCACCGCCAACTTTGGCCGCTGGGAGCTGCGTATAGAGAGGTCTTTTGTGTTCGGTCGGCCGAGCCCGGGTTACGGACTAGTCATCCACCTGGGCGAGGCTCGCTTCCTCCTTGTTGGCGAGGGATTCCAGGTCAAATTCGGAGTGCAAGGCCCGAGTGCTGCGGCATTTGTCGGCATCCTCAGCTTTACCGAGAAGGAAGTAGTCAACGCGAAGACGGGCGAAATGCGGTCGTGGAGAAGGCTCAATGGAGACGAGACGCGTGGCGGGCTGGCGGCCATAATGCCGTCCCAGAGCCCCGACTATGGCTCGTTCCCGATTTGCGTTACGATTCCTTCGAGGACGAGGATCGCCGAGGTTGAGGCTTACTGCTTGGAGCGCCAGAAGTGACCAAGCATGTGCACAGGGTTAGGGTAACCTCGGTTTTCCCGGGGTCCCACCATGAGGAGAGCGGAATGTCAAAACTCAAGAATCACGTGAATAGATAGGTAGATACAGTTTGAACATGAGAGTGCTATTTAACCAAGGTCTGTCCGACTAGTGAGGTCACTATGCGAATCACTTGTAGGATCACTGGGTCTAGTCTAGGCCACCTGCTAGTCAAATTCACTGGATCCCAACGCTGTATTCCCGTTTTCGCCCCGCAACAACACCCCAAGTCTTTCCGGCAACGACAAGATGAAGGTTGCCAAAGCGTGCCAGCAATGTCGCGAGGGGAAGCGCAAATGCATTCGAGACCTCTCTAACACGGCCTGCCTTCCTTGCCAGAAGAGGACCATCACGAACTGTACATTACTCAAGAAGGTCCGAGGCGCATCCATCGCGCCGCCAACCCTTGCCCCGATACAAGTCCCTTCACCTGGCACTTGCATTGGACGATTTGAACTCTCCGATGGCATCGCCCAGGAGCTGGTGGAAAGCTATCTGACCAAGGTCCACCACCGGCCACATAGCCTCTTCCACCCTCCGACGCTCAGAGAGGATGTGCGCGAGAACCGCGTCAGCAGAGTTTTGCTTTTCGCCATCTGCAGTCTCGGCTCGAGATTCTCCGCGGCAGAAAGCATCAGGCAGCTGGAGACTACCCTGACCGTGGCAGCCAAGCGCCTGCTGCTGCAAGATTTGGAGAATATCTGCCTCGAAAACATACAGGCCTGTATCCTGGTAGCGAATCTTTGCGCAGCCGAGTCAAACCCCGCGTCCGAGGCCCTGTTTTTTGGTCAGTGCCAGGTTCCCCGGGGGGCACACTCCCCACCCGCACCAATGAAACACCGACGTAGGTAGGACGCTGATTATCTACAGGCATTGCAAACAGCATGATGGAAATTATCAGACTACCTTCGCCAACACCGGGGGAGAGCCTAGTCTCGCGTGAGACCAAGAGGAGAGTATGGTGGTCCTTGTTTATGGCGGACCGCTGGTGCTCCTCAGGCATCGGTCTGCCGAGGAGGCTGAGAGATTTTGACAGGGCCGTCGATCTGCCCATGAGTGAGGGCATCTTCGACTCTCTGGTGGCTGGTCAGTCTGTCCTCCCTTGTCCCTGGAAGCCCGGACTTTGGGCCCACATGGTTACACTGGTCCAACTCTTCGGCCCCATACAAGATCTCAACCAGAGGTGCGCAGAACACGATCTCGACGACGCCGAGATAGACAGCACAGTGCACGGCATCTCGCTCCAGCTACAATCTTGGGAGCAGATGCTGCCCGTTGACGATAGGTTCTCCGAAGAGGCCCTTCATCAGTATCAAGAGGAAGGACTAGGTGGCCCGTTCGTTGCCTTGCATTTAGGATTCCACCACTACTCTACGCTGCTCTACTTCCAGTTTCTTGAGCCACGTCGACCTTCCACGCCGCAAACGCAACTCTACATTGACCGTTGCAAACATCACGCCTCTTCGTATAGTAGGCTCCTCAGGCTCTCCAGGCAGCGCCAGAACTGCGAAGCGGTGTACCCTACCGTCGGACACATGGCCGTGGTATCGTCATCCGTTTTGCTCCACACGTTACTCTTCGGTGAAGAGTCTGAGCTGCCACAGGCTCGGAGTGGCTTGAACTCGAACTTTGAAGCTCTGGTAGAGCTGCGGCAGTACTGGGCCAATCTTGCGTCTATGGTAAGTGCACTGCAATTGGCAAGCCCTCCACCCCCTCCGGCGCTCCGCCTCGGCATCTCGTTAACGCTTCGCCGTAGATCGACCGACTTGTTACTTTCCAGAACGTATGCCTTCTCTCCATGTCCACAAAGCAACGCACCCATGAGCTCGACAGGTGGATGGTCAGGTTTCTCATCGAGCACGCATTGCCACTAGAGGAAAGACCCTACATCTTTGCCCAGTCGGGCACCGCGTTTGAGCGAGAAACCATGTCGGTAAATGCCAAATGGCTCACGGAACAGGGGCGGTTCACGGACTTTTCCGTATCTAATTTAGTCGACGAGCCAGACATATTATAGCCTCTTAGGCAGGTTTTGCCGGTTGAACCCCAGGCCATTTCGGTCTAGTGACGGTCTGTCTCGAAGTGCAGGGAGTTGATGGGACCCCAAGTTGGAGAAGTATCTGCTGTTCTCATTCGAGCCCTTGTGGTTTGAAATTGATACCCTCCCCAGCATTACCCCTGTGCCTTTCTTTCTGGCCACAGGGGTAAGTATAAATCAGCCAAGACTGTGATCAAGAGGTCTGTGAACCGCTCCAATCTTCATTCAACGTGGGTTGGATGCGGGGATATCATGGGGTCGTTCCCAGCGAGCCGGTGTCCGAGTGAATGCAAGTTTTGCGGGGCCCCGCAGGTGTGATATGTGAGTCTACGGCAATGCTGGCTTCGTATTGGCCCATAACCCGGGTTGTGGTTCGACTCGGGTCTGCGTTGCACTGCTAGTCATGTTTAGACTAGGGGCTCCAGCCCGACAACACCAGAGCACCGATGCGTACATCAGATGTTGAGTCACATTAGACATCGGACATTACTGAACCTTGGAGACCAACAGAGACGTCGTACGGAGTATTTGATAGCACCGCCGAATACAAAATCTCAGCAAGAGCCTCTGTGTTCTCTTTCTGGACTGGCCTCCAGGCATAGATCACACAGACTTCGACGTGGGAAGTCTTACAACATACTGCTACTCACCTGAACCCAACTCGGCCATCCATCCAGACCAGCAAGCAAGATGAGATCCCGGATCTGCGCTGTTGCGATCGCTTTTTCGCTTCAGACTCTCACGGATCCTGTCCTTGCGGTACCACACCGTGGAGCCCCTGACCTTGCTAAGCACAGTCCGGCACCTTTCAGTGACTTTACCAACAACACAGTCTTCTACCCTCCTGCTGACTATACCAGCTGGAAAACAACCTATGGACGCAGCCTGCAGTTGCCCGATGATAGCCTCCTCGTGACGTGGGAGAACTACCCTCCCGAGCCACCCCCGGCAGACTTTCCCGTCTTCAAGTCAGTCGATGGTGGAGTCACGTGGGTAAACTACTCCGTGGCAACAGACCAGGTCAACAACTGGGGGCTTCGGTACCAGCCGCACCTCTACCTGCTCCCCCAAAACTTTGGAGGATATGCGGCAGGCACAATTCTTCTCGCTGGTGCCTCTGTCCCCGATGACCTAAGCAAAGCCTGGCTCGATCTTTACGCCAGTACCGACGGAGGCTACAGCTGGGAATTTGTCAGCCACATGGTCTATGGACCCGGCCCGGAACTCGCTTCCAACGGCGATGCTGCAGTCTGGGAACCGTTTCTGCTGATGTTCGATGACCAACTTGTCTGCTACTATTCCGACCAGCGAGATCCCTCTCATGGACAAAAGCTCTCACACATCACCACCCGCGATCTGAAGACCTGGAGCTCGCCAGTAGATGACGTGGCTTCAGCGGTATATGACGACCGCCCCGGAATGGCCATCGTCGCGCATATCAAATCTACCAACCGGTACATCTTGACGTACGAAGTCTGCACAGATGGCCAGGGATGCCAGGCGCACTACAAGACCTCTTCCTCGCCCCTTACTTTTGGCTCCATCTCCGGAAATGGCCAGGCTATCATCTCCAGCAACACGGGTGTTTTGCCCGGCGCATCCCCGTATGTTATTTGGACTCCCAACCCGAGGAAACAGGATGGATCTGGCATCATCATTATGAATGGAGAGAGTTCGAAATCTCTTTTCCTCAACGACGATTCGGCCGGTAGTGACGGATGGATTGAACTCCCCATAGACCAACTGGCGGCCCACTCGCGAATGCTGTCCATTATCAATGACAACGGGAAGCAAAAGTTGCTGATTACTGGGGCCGGAGTATTCGATACGAGCGCCGACAACTTCGTGAATGTCGGCGTTATGGAGATCCCTACGAGACGAAGGTGTTAAGAGAAGACCAAGGACCATGTCAATTTACTGTTATTCGAGAGATATAAAAGTCAACGAGTAAAGCAGTCGCTAAAGTAGTGAGTGAATGCTGAGCCTTTTAGATGTTTGCCGTTGCGCTTGATATCAGAACTCGAAGCTTTAGACCTGGCGAGGAATGCAATGCAATGTAGATTACAACAATGAGCCGTGGTCCTCAACTTTATCCATCTTGGATCTTGGGCAGAGGGCCGTTTGTCCGACTTTCTTCAACACGTGCGCGCCTTTGGAATCAGACTTTGGCACTGTAGTATGGTCTTTCTTGGGAGCATTGCCTCGTTCTCGCTCTGAGCTGTAAATGTGAAAGCAATCTTGCCGTGCCATGACTCTGGTTGGAGAACGTTATCTGTGATCCGACTTGACGCCGCGACGGAATTTGCCAGGAGAAATATGACCGGTGGTTTTGAGTGATGTGAGTTATGCAGAATCGATGCTCAGCTGGTCTGCCACATCGACCTGACGTTGAAGCACTTTCTAGAATACATCTCTTGTCAACTCAGTCTAGGTACCGCTAGTCGGGTCGAGAACTTCATTCTATTGATAATTCTACAACTTGGCACGAGCCTCCGCATCGCGGTTGCCGGACGTGCCATCTTGTCTTTCCCTAGCCTTTTGATTTAGTCTCTCCCACATGAACTTCCGCTTCTCATGACCATCGAGGAATGCTTTAAACCACTCCCGTTGGAATGGCGGCAACTGCCTTCCCAACCCGTTCTCGCCTGGTCCAGCTAGAGCCCGCACCGTCTCAAAGTAATCTTCAAAATCAGGATACACTAAAGTGAACTTGGGCCCGTCTCCTCTCTTTGATATCCGGTCAGCCTCCCATCTCTGCTGTTCTGCCAGGGACGGGAGTGTTGCTCGTCCTGCGAGCAGGCGCGCAGCAAGTACGGCCTGCCACTCGAAAATCTTGAAAGTCAGACCGGCGCCAACAGCCCCAATGAAGAGCAGCGTTGGGTCGCGTTGATAAACGACATGGAGGTAGAGCTCCGGCACGCGGTTGTTTCGCACCGGTACGTCCGGCAGAAAGGGCAATGTCCAGCTGAACCCCGTCCCAAAGATGATACTGTCAACGCCCTTGACCGCGTGGCCGTCATTGAAATGCACCGTCCGCCCTTCTATACGAGCAATAGAAGGCTGCCGGCTGATTCGAGGGTGGTTGAATGCTTCATCGCCGAAATAGACGTTAGCAGTGTGGCCGTTTACTACCGCATAGACAGGCGACACTGCTGTGTCTGTGAGATCATACGCGATATCAGCAGCTGATACCGAGGCCCCTACCACCACTACCTTCTGTGGTGTCTCTTGTCAGCGGCTGCCTGCATGTGGTACAAGACATGTGTCCAAGTGATGCTTACCTTGCCGCGAAAATAGTCGCGTCCGCGGTAGTGCTTGCTATGAATCACGCTGCCAGGGCGGCTCTTCTCGAACTGCTCGAGGCCGTCAATCGCGGGGATATAAGGCACCGAATAGTGCCCGCTAGCAACCACCACAGCGTCGAACCACTCTACCCACCAGTAGTCCCTGGCATTTCCTTCCTTCCGAAGCGTGACTTTCCACTCGTTCCCTATCTTTTCCACGCGTTCAACAGTGGTATTGTAAGAGACGAGGTCATCATACCCATTCCGTTCGACGAGGCCGCGGATATAGTTCTGCACTTGATGCCAAGAACGGAACGGTGTGTCTGGTCCGTGCATTGTCGTTGACCAAGCGCTCTTCTCTGCTGGAAATGGCTCCTGTGAGAACTCCATTGCTAGGTTGTGTACGTTCGTCTCGAGATAGGGATACACGGATGACTCGCTATACCGCGGCCGTGTGCTTTTCGGGGACTGAGCCGGGAGCTTAGTTGGCACCGGCGCAGGAGCATCTGCCGTCCGAGCAGCCAGGCCGGCAAAATCGGATATAAGTGGAGGGGCTTTTGTATCGTTGATCCTGCCATGGGAAAGAGGTTTCAGTCATGTCTGGGAATGGAGGATGAGGAGTCCTCAGGGGGAGTCATGGTAGTGATCAAATCTTCTAACTTACCAGCAGCCCCCCGGTGCTTCTCGTCGGTCAAAAACCCTGATAATGTCAAATGCTCTTTCTTTGGCCAGGGCATCGATAGTGATAGCCCCGGCCGGGCCTGCGCCGATGACGGCAACGCGCTTGACGGCGACCATGTTTGTTGCAGTCCTGTAATGTCCGCCGAGATGCCTTCACTGTTCAGAACTCAACAGCCAAAGGAACCAGGTAGATAAGACTTTTGCATGCGCAAGCAGGCTACGGAGATATTCTCCTGATCTAAAAAATTGATCCAACTTCGAATCCTGAAGGAATGGAAACTAGCAAAATGGCTCGTTCTGGACACGCGTCTTATCTGGTGATATCTGGTGTTGACGAGGACCAGTCTGCCCAATCTCTTCTAGTGCGCATGACGACATTTCGCGTGATCAACGCACTTGAATATTATATTCTCCGTTACTGGTGGTAATGTGTGCACCAGTCCCGACACTGCGGGTCGGCCCTGCAGAAACGTCAATGTTGGCGCGGATTGTGCAATCTACGGTGGATCCTCAACGGCCACGCTCGTGGATCATCACCGAAGGGGCTGCAGGAAATCCCAATGACTGACCACCGTAAGTACGATTTATATAAGTGTAAAGAACTTGGCAACCTCGTTTTGAGGATGCTTGTCGGGAGAAGTTTAACAGCCATAAAAAAATGGAGAAAACTCCCATAGAGACGGGCTCAGACAGTGAGGTTAATCAAGATCCCTCTGTTTCGCCCGGCGACAAGGGATTCTCCTTACAAGATGAGCGGAAGGCGCGACGCAAGTTCGTTCACTCTCCTTTCTCGCGTGAGAGGTCGGCCCTCTCCATGTCGGCGCTGCTACTAACACCGATCTTTCCAGAGTTGACTCGTCAGTCCTGGCACTCCTGTTCCTTGGGCTGTTGGTTTTCCAGCTGGACCGAATGAATATTGCCAGTGCGCTTACCGGCGGCTTTGCGAAGGACATACATATCACTCAAAGTACGGTCAATGCCGGAAATCAGCTCATGTTTATGGGAATTGTTGTGTTAGAGATACCCTCTAATATGCTGCTTCAACATGTACGTTGCCACAGCACTCAACCCAGTCTATATACCACGGAGCTAACCGCATCACCAATGCAGCTTGGTCCTAGAAAGTGGATATCGGCGCAGGTCTTCATCTTTGGGTTGGTAGCAACGCTTCAGCCTTTGATCCGGAATCGTGGGGGGTTTCTTGCAACTCGCTTGATCCTCGGGTTTTGCGAGGCCGGATACATACCGGGCGCCGCGTACACTTTATCAACATGGTATACCAAACGGGAGCTCGCAAGGCGAATTGCTGTACTGTTCTTTGGAATGTTCGGGGGCAATGCGTTAAGTCCTTTGCTCGCGAGCGGCATTTTGAAGCTAGACGGGCGGCGTGGTCTCTCGGGATGGCAGTGGCTTTTCCTTCGTAAGCTTCTGATTCAGCCCTTGATTTATCTGGAACAAGTTTGCTAAGATGTCTGAAAGTTGAGGGTCTATTCACAATGAGTGTGTCCTTATTGCTTGTCCTCTTCTTGCCCGGATCTCCCGACAATCCTAGACCGCTTCTCAGTCCAGGCATTATCCGCTTCTCCAAACAAGATCGGGAGGTTTTACAATTGCGACTCGAGTTGGACGATGATGAGAAGAGGCACGGAGCTCGAGGGATGAAGATTCCATTGTCTCTGGTTTGGAAAACGATAAAGCATTACAAGCGGTGGCCACATTACTTTTCGACATTTGCCGTTTTCTCTACCTGGGCCCCTTTGACTACTTACACTCCAACCATTATAATGTAAGTTGACCCCCTTACCTTCGCTTGTCCTCGCGAGAGATTTGATTGACCTGAAAATTATACAGGAATCTCGGATTCGATCGAATTGCTGCAAATGCGCTTGCAGCCGTTGGCGCATCCCTCGCACTTGTAGTCGTCTTTATCTTTGCATTTATCAGCGACAAGACTAATAAGCGTGGGCTATCGGTGATGCTCGCTCAGGCTTGCTATCTAATTGCACTTATCGTGGCTCACTCCGTCCAACCTCATGTCGGCAAGTGGTCGAAATGGGGATTGTGGACGGTCGTTAACAGCTTTGCTGTCGGATACCACCCTGTTCACAACTCGTGGGTGCAGCTCAACTGCCGAGACCCTAGAGAAAGAAGTGTTGCAATTGCGTGAGACCATCCCTATTCTTCATCAACAGTATCTTTGCAGCAATCTCTGACCATGTTCCTCATAGGATGTGGGTTATGTCCGCCATCAGTGGTCTCATGGCCGGCGCTCAGTATTTTCAGGCTGGCGATGCACCATCGTAAGTCACCCTGTCGTACAAGGCGACTAGAGCTTCCGAGACTAATCTTTCTGTTGTAGCTACCAAAAGGGTCTCCGTACAATGATCATCATGGTAGCTATTGGGCTTTTCTTTGCAATGGTCCAGGAGGCAGTATATCTCCTCCACAATAGGCGTGTTGCCCAGAACAAACATCGTCCTCGAGACGATGATCCTCCGTACATATATGTCCTTTAGGACTACACCCCTCATATGAGAATGCAATATTTAAGGGATCAGATCATTTTGCAAAATGACGGATGACTCTGAATCATGTTTCTCGAAGGGTGTCTATGCAGGGATCAACACCATTGCAACATTGCAACAGAGGACTGGCGATTTAATTTCGTTTCTGCCCTCGGCTGGGTCAATCCTGTTTGCGAATACCCTTCCTAAAGATGAACCTGATCATGGCATCGAGCATACCGACCGCTGTCTCTATTACTAGCTGCATTATCAGAGGCGAGACACTCCTAGTCAAATCGATGGCACTGTTTAGTATCATCGAAAAATATGGAACCAACTCCATTCAGTTTCACATGGTTGATCGAAACCTGAGGGCGTTATGAGGTATCTTCATGAAATGCTTGAAGTCTAGGTAATCTCTTGGAACCTACCTCCTCAGCCATACCTTCCCGTCCTGATCCACCACCGTACACGACTTTATCACCTCCGGTACCTCAACCTTTCCCTCATTGATGGTTATCTTTCCCATCTCTTTCCCCTCTACATCTACAACTATCTGCTCCGCCTTGTTCCCTACATGGTACAGTCGAATCTCTAGGTCAGCCAAGTAATCATACTCGACCCTGCTTTCACTCTCTTTTCCCAGAACCAGTATTGCCCCTTCTTTGACAAAAAGCGGCAGGCCCATGCAATCATATCTTTCTGTCAACCAGATCGGCCCTTGCACAGTTTCGCCTGCCTTCCCTCCATCCACGGTGTCGAACCACCGCGTCCACTTCCCTCTCGGGAGATAGTATTCCACCTTGCCGCTCTCTTCAAACACCGGCGCCACCAAAAGATTTCCGCCCAAAAGATACTGTCTGTCTAAGAACCACGCCACCGGGTCCTGCTGAAACTCAAAGAACATTGGCCGCAGGACCGGCACTCCGCTCTTCACATTATCGACCGCCATAGCGTACAAGTAGGGCATCAGGCGACATTTCAGTCGTGTAAAGGCTCCCAACACCGCACTCGCCTCGTCGTCGTAATGCCACGGCACTCGATACGTCTCCGAGCCATGTAGGCGGGAATGGGTGGAGAGCAGACCGAAGGCGACCCAGCGCTTGTACAAGTTCGCAGGCGGAAGACCTTCGAAACCGCCAATGTCGTGAGACCAGTAGCCGAAGCCCGAGGTCGCGAGCGAGAGACCCCCGCGCAGTGTCTCGGCCATGGCAGCCGGGGTGGACTCGCTATCGCCGGACCAGTGGACAGGGAGAGTCTGGCCCCCAGCGGTAGCGGAGCGGGCAAAAACGCAAGCTTTCCCCTCGCCAAACCGTTCCTTCAGGACTCCGAAGACGGTGCGATTATACAGCATCGCGAAGTAAGAATGCATCTTCTTGGGATCGGAACCGTCGTAAAACACAGCATCTACCCACGGTACATCCTCTCCGAAGTCGGTCTTGAAAGAGTCGATACCCAGATCAACCAAGGCGTGGAGGTGCGAGGCGTACCATGCACAAGCGGCCGGGTTGGTAAAGTCGACGATGCCCATTCCTGGTTGCCAATAGTCCCACTGCCAAACGTCGCCAGACCGGCGGCGGATGAGGTAGCCTGCAGAAGCCGCCTCTGCGAAGAGGGGCGACTCTTGGGCGATATAGGCGTTGATCCAGACGCAGACGTGCACGTTGAAGCGGGACTTTAGGTCGGCAATCATCTTTTTCGGGTTGGGGCAGATGGCTGGATTAAAGGTAAAGTCGCAGAAACGGAAGCGACGCATCCAGAAGGAGTCCTTTAGAAGTAGTTAGCAGGGCGTTGGAAAGTCTCGATGCATAAGCCTCTGACTTACGATGTGGAGAACATGGACGGGACAGTCCACTTGTTCCATCTTGGTCATGAATTCGTGGATCGCCTTCTCGTTCCACTGGGTGGTGAAGCTAGTTGAGAGCCATAACCCGAAACTCCACGCCGGCGGTAAGGCAGGTCTCCCCGTCAAAGTCGTGTATCTTGCCAAGATATCCTTCGGACTCGGTCCGTTGATGATGTAGAATTTCAACCTCTGACCCTCGACACTGAACTGGCAGCGTGCGCTGCGCTCGCTGCCGACTTCAAAATCCACTAGCTCGGTATGGTCAACAAAAACCCCGTATCCGCGGTTCGTTAGATAGAAGGGCACGGTCTTGTAGGCCTGCTCGGAGCTGGTACCGCCGTTCTCGTTGAAGATGCGTACTCGCTGGCCGTTCTTGATGAATTCAGTGAACTGCTCCCCGAGACCATAGACCTTCTCCCCAACTCCCAGAGCGAGTTGTGCAAGCATAAACCGACCAATGTTGTCAAGCGAGTGCGCAAGCGTGCGTGTCTGGGTAGGCGGATTGGAGTATGCAAACCCAAGGGATCGGAAGTCGAAGCTGGTCAATTGCTCGTCGCGTCCTTGGCCGAAAAACTGGATGCCGAAGGCATTCGGTGCAGTGTTGACTTTGCAGCTCAGGTCGCCAGAACTTAATGTGACGTGGAGGTCGCCCTGATCAATGGATGGGATGACTTCGGGCTGTCCATGGGGATACAGCTCGAAGTGTGGTCCAAGGTCCTGGGCTCCGGCCCAATGAGTGGCTTCGATGGCGATGATACCAGGTGACGAAGCAGAGATGTCGAGGGTCAAAGCCGACACGTCGATAGCCTCCATACGATTGCGAACTTGCCTGGTGGGACAGAGCAGATGGACGGTTCTACCGTCATTCCTGATCTCGGTATTCTCGTTGGACACCTCGGTAGCATATTCTACTTTCATGCCCTCTTTCACGAACCACATGCCATCGCGAAACTTCATCTTCGGTGGTCGTCAGTGGTGCCTGGCGAGTCAGACAACTGGGAGAGTCGAGAGTTGGGTCACACGTGGGCACGTGAAATCTCTCTATGGTCGTCGTTGTATAAGATGAAGTGCGCAGGACCTGAGCAGGTTGAGGAGGTATCCAACACACGCAAATCGTTGCAGGGCTCGAAGACAAGCTGGCGGCTGGCATCTGATCTCAAGTCCTTGTGCGGTAGTCCTGCCTTTCTACACGAGTAATAAATGAGTCTACACATAATCGGACTTTCACATTGGTCCCCCGTTTCTTCCGTTCCCCGTCGTCGGGATGATGTCTTGTTCACATAGGGAAGGTGAAAGGCGAGGTATAATTGTACCCGGCGGTCGCTGTCTGGTCCGAATAGGGCATGTCGATGCCGAGGAATTTCCTATCTCAGACAGACGCAGACTGCCTTCTTTGGTTTGACGAGCGCGGCGACTCAGACACCAGCCACATCAAACCACGAGATGCAGGCCAGCCCACCAAATTTCCGGCAGTCTAGATGTCCCGGATCTAGCCCAGGTTTCCCTTTGACATGGCGGGGAAGTGTGTTCTTGGCAGATATTGGCACCAATTGGACTACGATCCAATGACCTGGCATTGGCATCCCTGCGGCACTACTTTGCCGATCTCTCTTTCCCCTCATTATCCCCAGTCTCAACCCCGTGGGGAAGTGGGCAATGAGAACCCGACAATTACCCAAATCCGGGGTAACCAGCCCTACACCTACCGCTGCTGCAGGACGCCCTTGATATCACACCCTATTGTTCTGACCCCAGTCGTCAGGACTTCACAGGAGATATATTATAACCATGTGATAAACCTGCATCTAGTCCTGTTCTGACCAACACCCTCTGGAGTCGAGTTGACTCCTTCATTACTCCGGTAGTCCTGTTGGGAATTCCAATCTTCCTTTCCCTAGTCCGGCATCAAACACTGCAATCATGTCGACCGTCGACGCGAAGCTCGCCGGTCTGGAGGGGGAGCATGGCAACAAGAGTAAGATGCAGGAGCTCACAGAGAACAGTCCCAGTGGTTTGAAGGGCTTGATGAAGAATCGCTATGCCACCACTGTCGCCATCTCTATTGGTTTTGGTGGTCTGCTCTACGGATACCCTTCTGTAAGTGCAATCCGAGACAAGCTGTGATGGGACGTGATAGCTGACTAGCTGAATCAGGGGGTATTGTCCAATATCCTCACCAATGAGAACTTTGGCGCCAAGTTCCCCAGGATCTTTATGGACAATGGCTACAAGGGATGGGTCGTCGCATCTATGGAGTTCGCCGGTCTCGTGGGTTCAATTATCAGTGGCCCCCTGGCAGACTGGATGAGCCGCAGATGGTGCTTGATTCTGTCTTTGGTCATCTTCACCCTCGGATCGGCACTCTTGACAGGCGCTCAGAATGATGCCATGTTTGTTGGCGGACGTTTCATCTCGGGCATCGCGGTCGGTATTCTCGCCAACGTCGTGGTATGTTCAATCTATCCCCTAGCCATCCTCGGAGATGTCGATAACTAAATCTAGTTCTTCTCCCAGGCCATCTATAACTGCGAGATTGCTCCCTCCGAAATCCGTGGCACGCTTATTGCTGTCTACATGTTCTTCCTGACCTTTGGTCTCACACTCTCCTTCTTCGTCACCTACGGCTTCCACTTCGTTGGGGGCATCCGCTGTGCCCCTGACGTGCCATACACTGGTCCGGGTGGCACTTTCAATGCCTACACTGACGTTCCGTAAGCGATACTGAGCTTGATACATATTCATCCACACACACACTGACTCCATGTATAGACCAGGGGGGTGCAATGGACAGTCTGAAAAAAGCTGGAGAATACCTCTAGGCCTTCAGATGGTCTTCGGCCTGATGTTTGGCGTTGCAGTCTACCTCGCCCCTTACTCTCCTCGCTGGCTCATGATGCAGGACCGTGGCGAGGAAGCCATCGAGGTTCTTATGGCGTACGTCGATTGTCCGAAAAGACCGATACAGCACTGACATAGTCCAGCTTCCGCCAACTCCCCAGAGACCATCCCATCATCCAAGTTGAGTACCTCGAGATGAAGGCAGCCATGATCTACGAGCGCGAAGTCATGGAAGAGAAAGCCCCGGGAAGCAACCGCGTCGTGCAGCAGTGGGAGACTTTCAAGGAGTTCTGGACTCACCGCGGTTTGTTCAAGCGTCTCTGGATCTGCTCTACTTTCATGGTGTTCAATCAATGGGTATGGCTTCGGTGTCCACAATCACATCCACATCATCTTAGGCTAATATGGCTATACAGGCTGGTATCAATGCTATCCTCTACTATGCTCCCGCTATCTTCTCAGACCTCGGTCTCGACGTCAACACCACCGCTCTCCTCGCCACTGGACTTGTCGGGATTATGTTCTGGCTATCCACTACCGTAAGTACCTCGGCCTCCGTCTTTTGCCTTTTTGACGCAAGCTCACGTGGAACAGGTCGCCGCCGTCAACCTTGACAAGTTCGGCCGCCGCAAAATGATGATGTTGGGCACCACGATAATGACCATTGGGCACATTGTTGTCGCTGCCATCATCGGTAAGTACGGCAAGATCTTCGACCACTACCCATCGGCAGGCTACGCCGGCGCTGCCTTTATCTACATCTACATGATTGGCTACGGTATCACCGCGATCAACTGCAATGTCATCTCCTCCGAGATGTTCCCCAGCCAGCACCGCTCGCAAGCCATGGGCATGATCTTCGCCGTTAATTGGCTGTGCAATTTCGCCGTGGCTTTTGCGACCCCGGCCATGTTGAGTAAGATCAAGTTTGGCACGTTTATCGTGTTTGCCGTGAGTTGCGTAGGATGCTTCTGCTGGGCCAAGTTTGTGATTCCGGAGACAGCCGGCTTGACGGTGGAAGAAATGGACCTGTTGTTCAAGGACCAGCTGGCGAGCACGCAGGCGGCACGCATCGCCGAGATCAACAGACGTGTCGGGCTGACCGACTATCATGCCAGTCATGGTGGGTCAACGTCAAAGGAGCACTCCTCGGACGAGAAGGCTAAGCAGATAGAGCACACGGAAGAGGTTGGTTAAATACGGGATTCGAGAAAACTCCAGAGCAAGGATGGTGGGAGACTTGACGGCTCTTGTGTTTGTTGGAATACATAGGCTATGGGTCATGATGTCCATGTCGGGGATTTGTTGCGTTTGGGCGGAAACTCGGAGATAGCTGGTTTGATATTTCAGATAATACCGTACGCTGTAGCAATGAAAGCTTCCGATCAAAGTCTGATGGTTGGTTATCCGCGTTCCGCTGAACAATAGAAGTACAGTACAACTAATGCATCACATGAACGGGGAAATCTGTCGCTGTCCTTGAGCAAGACCACCATCTCCTCATCCGCGTGGACAATTAATCGAAACAACAGGGAGTGTTGGACTCTGGAGATGCAACTCTGATGTGACGTTCGAGATGGGCGGCGTCACCACATGATACCTAGCATATGATATCTAGCACATGATCTCTACCTCGTGAAACTTGTTGCAGCATCGAGTCTTACGATGTTCCTTGAGACGGTTCAGGGCTGTCCCCTTGGTTCGGGTTGGGCAGGTGTGTTGAATCAGAATGGTGTAGAGGATCCAGATGCCTAGGTTGGTTGCCTAGACCTGAATGACACCACCTAGGGTTCCCGTGCCAGGAAGCGACGCAACATCATATCTCGCTCATCTAATGGCATCAGTTCTTTCATTGGCACTTGGTAGGTTCCTGACCACTGAGTCTACTACAGGGAATCCTCATTAGGCAACTCATGCCCGACCTGCTAGCCGAGCACGCATAAACGGCTATGCATGGCAACGCGGGGGTTACATTGAATCCTCTCCACACTACCAATTGCCGGGACACTAGCTCTTTCACAAGACCGACCCCGCATTGGCCGGTCCGGGTGATGCCGTCCATCATCAAGTCGAAGACCTAAAGGTTCCTTAGCCAAAGTAGCAGTTGCAACGCTGCCGGGGAAACAGCGTCATGGCCTCGGGGAGTAGTTGCCTACCTTGTGCGTGGTAGGTTCCGCCAGGAGCGAGAATGTGTAAACATATAGACCGATTATACCATGCCGAACGAACAATCATCGCCGTACTTGTCTTCATAAAGCGTTACTTCTGCTCTCCAGCATCATTGACCACAAGACACTTCATCCTGTGAATCTTTCAAGATGGCGTTCGTTCCTGTTCCCAACTCTGCTGACATACCTCGCCCTAATGTCACCATAATTGATATCAGCGAGGATGAGAGGAAAGCCGGCATCCCAACCGACGAGACAGTCTTCAAGGCCCTCCAGGCTCTGCACCGTGACGGCATCGTTGCCCTCGGCAACGCCATCGACATTGAGCACGAAGATGCGGTGAACCGCCAGATGTGCGCCGACGCCGAGTTCCTCAAGTCCAAAGACGCGCTCTGGCACATCCAAGGCCGCGAGACCGGCAATGTATCCCTGTCGCCACCCCTCAGCAAGAATCTCTTCTTCAAAGACATATATGCCAACCCTTTTTGCCTGCACGTCCTGAAATACGTCCTCGGTCCTGCGCCCGAAGTGCGTTTTATCCGCTCCAATGTCGCCCTGAAGGGCACCGCCCGCCAACAGGTCCATTCGGACATGGACTTTGCCTTTCCAGAGATGCCATTCTGCTACACCATCAACACGATACTATGCGACTCGACAGAAGAGAATGGCGCGACCGAGGTCTGGCTAGGAACACATAGGAACGCGAGTATCAACGAGCATATTGCGCCGAACGAGCCGTATATCAGGAAGGAGCTGCTGGAAGCTCGTGCCACGATCGTACCCCCAATCCGCGCCATCCTGCCAAAGGGTAGCATCGTCATCCGCGATCCGCGCACCTGGCACTCCGGCATTGCAAACACCACGGACGTGCCGCGCGTCATGCTCTCGGAAATGCTCTTCGCGAACTGGTACGGCAATAGGTTGGCACTCACACTTCCGGAGGAGTTGCAGCCCACGTTGGAAGAATGGTCAAAGGAAGGCTTGATCAGCTTCAAAGCGCATTTCGTGAAGGGCGAGGTGGATCATTTGGCGTTGTCGGGGCTCGAGGCCGTGACGGGAACGGCAGGCGAGGATTACAAGAGTCCGAATAACTTTCCATTCGAGGGCAAAGTGCAGCCATTCATTCCACCGGCGGGAGCTGTACTGGGGACTGTAAACTAGAGCAGGGTCAGATTCAGAATGTTGTTGAAGGAGTGGTACACAAGGTACCTTAGTTGAGATTGGTGACCTGTTCGCTGCGTACGTACCTTGGTATTTGCGAAATTGAACGTGACACATCAGAATTCGACTTCGGCTCTCCCCCACCCCATCCAGACTTTTGACCATGCGGGGTTAGAGTTACCTTAGGGTTAGCTTTCCCCGCATAACTCTAAATATGGTAACCGGGATGCTGGGTGCGGAGAGCGCGGCTAAATGAACGACGTCGTGATACCCCGCCATGCATCGCTCTTGACCGTACCGCGTGCCATCGCGTCCTTCAAGTCGGTAGGAGGCATCGACACTAGGTACAGATCGCACACGTCACACTACATTTCTATCCTGTCAATCAGGCTTTGGAAAGAACAGCATCGCAGCAGAAGAGCAGTTGCGTCCTGGTGATTGTGTCTACGACGAGGACACCGCATCAGGACCTCATGTCGGACGAATCGTCCATCCTTGGGTCCGTTAGAGGCTGGTGCGTAATTGCAGATGCTATGAATATGTTCAGGTTGCTCTCCCATGTCTAATACCACTGTCGCAGTCTCACCTGCAGGGAGCGCCATGTCAAATGTACGCACGTTCCCCCACACCTCCACACGAGGCCATAGCCAACATTGTGCAGGCAATAAGCAGTTGCCCACGTGTCTCCAGTGCCGGAGAGCAAAACGAGAGTGTTTGCCAGCGTTGCACCGGCCACCGCGCATCTCCTTCAACCGTGGGCAGAAGCCGTCCCGCTTGTCGAATGGCCCGTCGGGCGATGGAAGCAAAGACTACGTGTTCGGCGCAAATCAAGTGTGGATTGCCGTGCCTGACCATGGTATGTAACAATCCGGAAAAGAACCTTTGCGATGGCTAAGGTGGAGTAGTCACGTTTCTAGATGTGACAGACGACGTTGCTTCCTCATATCGGGAGGCTATAAGGGAGACAACGCCATCCACAGCGTCATATGGCCATGTCAGCATACTCGAGGGAAACACAGTGTCGCCCGTGATGGAAATCGAACCCGAGTCACCAGACTATCTTGTTGAGCCCCGAGACTTTCTGGGCCAGTCTGCCATAGACTTGCCCAGCCCGCTGGACGGATCAACCTACTCCATCAGACCAACTTCGACCGCAAGCCTCAGCGCGTTGTCGCCTGTTGGCAGTACTCCCAACTCACAGAGAGAGAGTCGGTATAAACCCCTTGCGGACCGTACATGTACGTTTCTGAATGACTTGGACGAAGCGCGTCTGTTTCGGCACTTTGGGAGCGTCATGGCACAATGGGTAGGGAGATTCTGCCCTCTACCACATGCGACACGGATGCTGACCATTCGCTGCAGTTTGACGTATGCGATAATGAAAGACACTTTGCTACAGATGTCGTGTCTCGAGCATCATCTTCGTCCCTCTTACTCTACGCTTGTTTGTCAGTCTCAGCTCTTCATCTAGCACTCACTGCGCACACCTTCACAGAGCAGCTTGCAGAATCCTATCATGAGCGGTGTGTCGCTGTTCTGATTCCCATGCTCGACCATCTCGATCATCGCCAGGACCTTGATATACTACTTGCCTCGACAGTCCTCCTCCGTTTGTTCGAGCAGATGTGCTGTACGTCAACCTGTCTATCTCTGCTGCGGTCCGCTACTGCGATGCTGACTTAAAAACAGGTGAGAAACCTTCGGATGACCTCCAACGCCACCTCCGCGGAAGTTCGGCTTTTGTCAATAATTGGGTTGACTGCGCCGCTTCCGGCAACCTGGCAGAAGCATCTTTCTGGGTCTTCGTTGGCCAGGATATCCAGTACTCATTATGCGACCAGAGCTCTCTCAGGATCAACTTCCAACTCTTCAACGATAAGCTCCAGCAGGTGTGGCAAGCTGAAAATCCATTGACGGAGCGGAGTTGGACTCACAAGGCTGTATGGCTTCTTGCGGAAGCCGTCCAGTACTGCTACTCGGAGGAGAAGAAAAACGCGGAAGAATACGAGTCTTTGCGTGTCCGGCTCGAGGACTGGGAGAATATGAGACCGGACAGCTTTTCGCCATTGTTCCGTTCGGAGGCGGATCCAGCCGGGGGTTCACCGTTTCCGACAATCTTGTATACACACTCGTGGCACGGTGAGTCAACCAATGCGCTTGACAATGTGGTTAAAGTTGCTGATCGCCACGTAAAGCTTGTGCAGTGCAACACATCGCAATGGCACAGATGCTGTTGGTCATTTACGATCCGGGAAGGTTCAGGATGGGAATGGGATATGGTAGAGGTCTCCGAAGACTGCAGGTAACTTTCCTCCCATCTCCCAAACACGCGGACCCCATACTGAGGCGCAGCAAGGCACAATTCGATCACTATGCAAGCATCTTATTTGGCGTGGCGCTCTCCTCAAATGAAGCGCATGTTCGGTTTACAGCATGCCACGCCCTTTGCGCAAGTAAGTCACCCGATTGGGCTGGAAGCAAGCGGACGGGATCTAACAGGCCTCATTTACAGGTGGCCCTTGGATCAAAGACCCTCACTGTCAGAGGGCGCTCGTGAGACTCATCCGCGAGACGGAAGAAGAGCATGGCTGGCCGTGGACATATATCATAGGAGAGTTGACCGACGATTGGGGAGTGAGTGCAGAGGAGTTGAGCGGACTATGATGATACCACATATGATGTAGTGTAATGCCGTGACGAATATCATGATTTCCAAGGCCGTCCACGCTAGCGTGCCAAGGTAGTCTGGCTAGAGATGTTCACATACTTTCAAGTATCGGGTTGCCCTTTACTTGCCCTTTAAGCGCCATTCGTAGCCATCTTCTTCCTCAGGCCGTTGAAGTCCTGCGTTCCAAAACGCCTGTTCATCTCCTGGCCAGCCCACACAGTCACAGCACTGATCCACGGCAAACAAGTCTTATTGCCTTCACCCTTCCACCTGCCGCCGAACCCCTTATCTTCTGCAAAGATCGGGTCATCTTCAAACCACGGCGCCAACATCACTCCTTCCTCTTGTAGACCCTCCATGGCATAGCCCCAGCGAGGTCCGACATTCTCGTTGCATGCCATGAGCGCCAGCTCGGCAATGTCGAGGAAGAGAACATCGCCGGTAAGCCGGCTGATCTCGACCAGGTCCGGCACGGCGATGAGGCCCATAGGATGGAAATAGCCCGCTCCGGGGGTGTCGCAACCTGCCCAGCCGGTCGTGCGGAATTTCAACTTAGCCAAGGTCGAGTTATTATCGAGGGGAATGTCCCACAGCAAGATCCACGTGGCGCTCAACTTTGCGGCTCGGACAGCACCCTCGAGGAAGTATGCGCCGCCGACCGACTTGTATAACGCCAGTAAAGCGCGGCAGCAGAAATAGATGGACTCGTGATCGATCAGCTGGGGCTTGGCGTAGATAGAGTCATGGATGCCGCCATTGTGCCGCACCTTGTCGACGAAGTGCTCGCGGACGAAGTGGCCGGCACGGATAGCTGCGGTACGATATGCGGGGTCTCCTGTGATGTTGCCAAGGTGGAGCAGGAATGGGATGACGGTTGCGGTACTGGAGCGCTGCTGATAGTAGGTCTGGCCGAACCAGAAGTCGGGCTCAGTCAGTGGCTCTCCCGAGAGCGAATATGCGCGTTTCCAAGAGCCATCGGTGGGATCTTGAGCAGAGAGGAGGAAGGCGCCGAACTTCTTAGCTACTTCGAGCCAGGATTCCGGGGCCGAAGGTGTGGCCGAGTACAGCGTGAGCAGTGCCTCGGTTTCTTCGAGCACGCAGCGGAGGTAAACTCCATGGGTGCCGGCGAGAGCATCGATGATGGGTTTGCGATGCTCATAGAGCGGGCCCATCAGGCGCTGCAGATCGCCCGTATTCTGCGCATATGCGAGTGGGAGGAGCAGGCCTGTCCACCAAGAGTCGTGGCGCTGGAGGTCCATGTTGTACAGGCCGTGAGTGAAGCCGAAGGGGGACTGGGAGGCGGTGCGGACGTAGAAGTCGATGACCTTAAGAGCCTTTTCATGGCCTTCTGTTCCTGGTTGGGATGCTTGTAATAGGTTTGAGGCGTTCATTATGTTCTGGCCAGTGAAACCTGGATGCTAGTGTCAGCGACGTCTGTTCGGGCAAATTGGAGAGGTGACGAACCATATTGAACGACATTGCTCAGTTGTTTGCCATCTTGTGGATGGCAGTTGGTGACAAAACCAGCGCCGCCAGAAGAATCTTCCATGAAATACTTGCACAGGGCGCCAAGGCGTGCGTTTGCAATCTCGTCCAGACTCTGATCCAGTATCACAGGCTGCGGCTTCAGCGCCATGAACTGATCACGAGATAGCTCCCAGAGCGCATCATGGGCGACTTGGGCCTGGTACAGTCCGATAGTGTAGGACACGGTGAAGGTATCGCCGGACTTGACCGGGCGGAAAGCACCCCAAGGTACTCTCTCCCGTACGAGAAGGGCATTGCACCTATCTCTTTCGACGTATGGGTAGTTCGCCGTCAGCACTGCGTCATGTAGCGTCCCGCCGTTTGGCCGGAATCCCAGAGCGCCGATATCTGTATCTTGTAGGAATGCCAATTGGCCTTTCTGGCGCTGTGGCTGAGAGTCGTATTTCGGAGCATTGGCTCGCGAAAGGGAGATGCCGAGCTGTCGCTTGGGATGAAATGCCAGGACGGAGAGGGAATTGAGACGATCTTCGCGGTAAGAGAGAGTTTGCGTGTCGAGGTAGTCACAAACGCCGTCTTCGTTTAGGTCATTGAGGTTGTAGCAAGCATTCGGGGCGTAGTACTCAAGATCATTGAAGCGAACGCCTTCGGCGAAGGAGGGCTGCACATCAAGGCCAACCCGAAGACCGGCGTGTGATGGGGCCGAGTCAACAGTGACAGAGCGAGTGACGGTGAAGCTATTGGAGCTTTCTGTTAACCATGTGTCTGTGACGGTGACGGACAAATTGTTCTTGTCGGTGGTTGATGATATGGCAGTGATCGTGCTCCCCTGAATGTCAATTTTCTCATAGCCAACTTCTGTCTTCTCGCCGCCAATCGATACCGGAATCTCACCGACAGACGTCTCCAAAACTAGAGGGCTGGACAAAGTAAAGATGCATTCGCTCGGGTCAACGCAGTTGAGAGTCTGTTTCCCAGAGTCGAGCTTGCGCGCGACCAGCTTGTACGCTGTAGGCATGATTTGAAGGCACAGGAAGACAACGGGATGCGGGGGATAAATCAAGAAGTCTGGCCATTCCAAAGACCAATGGAGAGGCAGATACCGCCGGTCATAAAGAGATCCTCAACCTAGACTTACCTTGACGGTCCCCAGACATGGCCCCAAAGAATGAGCCCCGAGTATGAGCTCCACAAGACCCCCAAAGTGGAGGGTTCCAAGATGAATCAAGCGACCACCTAAACTCTTCAGAGGTTTGACCATTGATACAACGAGTCTGGTACGCGACGGTAACTGCTGACCCGAGCGCAAGTCGTGGCCGAGTTTCCTTTTCTTGGAATTTTTGGCAGCTTGGTGGAGATTGGAGAAGGCGGGGTATAGGTTACGCTGCGGGGTACAGGCCACGGGACGTGGGACACGGAACGCAAGTCGGGCCCGAGTTTCCTCTTTCACGTTTCTCGACAGTTTGACTCGCTCGATAAGGAAAGTGGGATCCGACGGCGCCCCTTTCTCTCTGTCATGCACCGCACCCCACCGGGTTTTCTCCGCAGTCCCCGCCGGACTCTTCTCCGCAGGCGGGGACGTTTGTGCGCGGACAGCAGTCATCAGTCCTATCATCGATGATGAATGACTTTCGAGGGGAAAAGCCAACATATGGAGAAGCTTGTCAGTATGGCGCTTAGACCTCAAAGAGGTCCATCCGATATGCGACTTGCCTGTCACAGATCCACCCAACTCGCGATACGTGCGGGTAATCGCAGCCCATGATACGCTTTCGTCCCTCTCTCTCCCTACCCTATTTTTCTTTTTTCTTTTTTGGCTCTTTTTTAAATACCCTCGGATATGAAACAGTAGATCAAGTCTCGCAACGATACGGAAGAAACCTTGAGACGAACTGCTTACTTTGAGCAACGCAAGAATATCCCCTTCTGCTTCACTATCAGCCATGGTGTTTACTCCAGCTCCGCTTCGCTCAGTTGAGCTCAGTTCTCCTTTCTACCTTCACCTCAATTCTGTGATACGCAAAACCACACTACCAGCTATCATCCGCTCTCTACGGACCACTGGACGCTTTGACGCTTTGACATGGACAGCAGAGACGGCGAAAGCAAGTCCACATCCATTCTGGGACTCGGATGTGTACAAGGTGCTGGAAGCATGTTGTTATCACCTTATCGAAGAGGATGATGCAGAGCTCAGACAGTTTGTGGATGAAGCTGTAAGATTCATCATAGCGGCTCAGCATGAGGATGGGTAAGACCAGAGAGTGGGTGGTCCTCCTTTCGTCACCAAACGTTGACAATATTGGTAGATACATCAACTCTTACTACACAATCTTGGGCATATCGAACCGATTCACCAACCTCCGCGACATGCATGAGCTCTACTGTCTTGGACATCTGGCAGAAGCAGCAGCAGCATATCATTTACTCACGGGCTCCAATGACCTCATCACGGTTGTCCGACGCATGGTCGACCTTGTCCGCAAAGTCGTGGTGCCCAAAGGTGGCTATCCCGGGCACCAGGAACTGGAGATAGGACTGCTCAGGTTGTACGACATCACCAAGGACAGCGTGTTTTTCGACACTGCGGAATACTTCATACGGGAGCGTGGAACACGCGACTCAAAGGATGAGATATTCTTCGACCGGGAAGCCTTTGCCCGCGGTACAGACCCATACGAACATCGCGGGACGGAATTTAAAGCGTGGTTCAGCAAACCGCGCGACTATGCGTACATGCAGGCGCACACCCCCCTCGTCAAGCAGACCACGATAGAGGGTCACTCCGTCCGCGCAATGTATTATCTCACAGCAGCGCAACATTACACGCTCGTGGACGGGTCCAAAACGAACGATGTCAAAGACGCCGTCGCGCGACTCTTTGCAAACACCATCAACAGGAAGATGTATGTCACTGGAGGCATCGGTAGCGTGACACACTGCGAGGGTTTTGGCCCGGAGTACCATCTGCCTGACCTGAACGAGGGCGGAGGCTGTTACTCAGAGACGTGTGCAAGCTTCGCTCTGATTATCTTGTGTGAGCGTATGCTTCGTGCTGAACTTAAAGGGCTCTACGGCGACGTGATGGAGCGTGCTTTGCTAAACTGCGTTCTGGGAGCCATGAGCATGCAAGGTGAGTTCCGCGTTCCAGATTCGTGTGTACAAGGCTTATAAAAACAAGGCGATTCGTTCTATTACGAAAACCATCTTGCAACACGGTCAGGCCATGCCCACGAACGCAGCAAGTGGTTCGACGTCGCTTGCTGTCCTCCCAACATCGCCAAGCTGATCGGTCTGCTCCCCACACTGACCTATTCCGTCGAGGGCAAAGTCTGCGCTATCCACCTCTTCATCGGCTCAAGTTTCGCCACGCAGGTCGACGGACAAGACGTCAAGATCTCTATGGAGACGCAGTTTCCTTGGAAAGGCACCGTCGCTGTCACTGTGCAGACTTCTACTCCCCTGACGCTTGCAATCCGCATTCCTTCGTGGGCTGCCAAGTCCTTCACCTGTTCCACTCACGGAGAAGTCCGTGACGGCTATCTTTATGCCGAAATCAAGTCCTCCACCACGCTCACCCTAGAGCTCCCCATGGCGCCCCGAGTCGTCTATGCTCACCCTGCGCTACGCAAAGACGAAGTGGCCATTATGCGGGGACCGCTCGTGTACTGTGCCGAGAGTGTTGACAACGAGGTTGACCTCGAGCAGGTCTATGTACATACCTCGCACGTGGGTGAGGTCAAGGAGATAGAGATTGCCGGCATCCAGAATGTGCCTCTTCTCCAGGTGCAGGGAAAGGTGAGGAAGGGTGCCGGCTTCGGCGGGAGTGAGGAACTTTATGGAGATCAGCGGCCTGGGTGGGAGGAGGGAGAGAGGGAGGTTCTGCTGGTGCCATATTTCCTGAGGATGAACAGGGGCGGTCTGGGTGGAATGAGGGTTTGGTTGAAGGAGCTGTGTGGGTAGAAGGAGCGCAAGTGAGTGAGGAGATCTGGGTTCGACTAGTCCCTACGATGGCGACTTGTCTCCTTCGTTCAACAACGATTGTCCCGTCTAATTCGACTCTCTCAGATGATCAGTTCTACAGCTACCGCGAATCAACGGTCACTGGGTAGTTGGTACTAGGCGGAATACTGAAACGTACATAATCCTGAGAATGTCTTCCCGATGATTCCAATTGACCCGCTTCCAGTCACTCATTTAACCTCATATTGGAGAATTTGAGTGCCGCCGGTCTCAGTTCCATCGTCGGGAGCAACCCACATGTTAAGTCGACCCTCGCTGCCAACGAAAAGAGAGAAAGGATTCCTGTTGACGGAGTGGCCGACCTTGGACCACCTTGACACGGGCACGTTGTTGATGATCTTTTGCTGAGCAAGATCAATCAGAGCGATCCCTCCGAGCTCGAACTTGGTAGAGGCGGACGACGACAGGGTTGCAACGCCGCTGCAAGCTGCTTTTCCAGGATGAACGTACTGGCAGTCTTGGTAGTCGGTGTAGAAATCCGGGTTCGCCCACTTGGCCACGACTGTGCCGTCCAGCTTCCACGCCGTCCAGTTCCGAGATCCCCAGTTGTTGCCGATCAGCAGGCGGTGCTCGCGGTCCCAGACGATCCCGCCAAAGTGGTCGTCGGTGTCGAACTGCTTGGCCACCTCCAAAGTCTCGGCGTCGATGCGGAAGACGGAAGCCGCACTGTTCGGGCGGTACTCGGCCATGGTAACCCACACGTGCTTTCCGTCGTAGTCAAGGCCGCCGGGGTGATAGCTGTCTCCGTTCTCGATGACGATATCCTTCTCCAGGTTTCCCGCATGGTCTAGGACAAAGATGTGGCCGATACCTTTTCCGGGCGTCCTGTCGAGGCCGTTGATTGGCGTAGGATAGGTCTGGGTCGATTCGGTGACCTGGACCGAGGACAGGAACAGGCGGGTGGGTGTGATGGCCAAGCCCTCGCAGTGGTAGGTTGAGAAGTTAAGCGAGATCGCTCCGAGCGGGTTCCAGTTGGTGTTTCGACTGAGACGAGAGAATAAAGTAGTTATCTCGGGGTTCGCAGTCTCAGGTAGCGCGCACTGGGCGGCAAAGGCCGTGCTACCGACCAATGCGAGGTTGATGAGAGAGCGCCCACGCATTGTGAATGAGTAGTTGATGGCTACACAGCGACAAAGTAGGACAACAATTCCGACTTAGAATAGTGTCTTGGTCGAGCTGTTATGGATCAACATTGCCGGATGAAGACTGAACTCCTTCACCTTTTATATACCGACCCAAGTATCTCATTTTGGCGGCTTTGGCCCCATGGCGTGATTTGGGCTTCTGTTAGAACTATTTGCTTGGATGCAGATCACAACTCATTTGGCGTCTTGTAAGTTTCTACTCATAAGAACCAACGTGAGACTTGGAGGTGCTTTAATTTGACAATTCGGCCCCTGAGGATCTGACGTCGATACAAGGGGAGTTGCCAAGCCTGTGACTAGACTGTTTGTGGACGAGTTCCGCAGTACTGGGAGAACACGTGGATACGCCCAATCTCATGATTTGTAGGGGAATATCAGATCTCCACGTGTTCCTTGGATCGTTTGTTGTATGCGTTCACTTTAAGTTCACAAGCTATCGCCACGTTGTCGACATGAGTTGCGGCGGGATAAAATAAAGCGCTCGACAACCCACTCAGTGTCTCAGACTCAGTACAAACATAATCAATTTTTTTGGACGCGGGACCTTCACCCAACGGCCATCATGGGTGGGCGGTTTTAACTACACCTGTGTTAGGATTACACATGTTAGCGCAATACAAGTCTATAAGGTATTAGATGACTCTAAACGTCTCGTCGTCTTATCCTCTAGCCTTCTAATGCTCTTCTTATTTTGTCTTTTAATCGTTTAATACCTTGTCTAATCGTCTAATCGTTTAATCGTCTTATCGTCTAATCGTCTCGTCGTCTCATCGCCTCGTCGTATCTTGTGATTTTGATATCCGAGATTTGTTAGAGACTAGAACCATTTGCGTACCCCGCTAACATGCGTAATCCTACCACAGGTGTATTTCTTGTTCCCGCTGTGGACGGTCCAATGGTTGAGGTCAAAAGGGGCAAAAGGCTACGGGATTATGTAAGTTCTTGTTGTCTAGCTATCGGCGTCGTACATATGTCTATACACAGAGCTTAAGGAGCGAGTTTGAGCATCTGGATAAGTGTTAGCGCCAGATCAAGTGTACATTTAGGGCTAGTAGCCGGCGCGGAACTTACGGTCGACCTTGATATCCTTTAACCTGCGTGCGAGACTCGGTTATCGGATGTGATATCAATCTCTTCAGTCTCCAAATGTCCGACACCTCGTCTCTGGAAGACAGTACCAGTACCAGACGTTGAAAAGCAGGGCCGGCGGCGAAGAAGAGACCTGTCTTATCACCGCCATCCCAAGCTACACATCATGTTGTACCGTAACCATCACTCTCTATCAGTCTATCCAACCTTGCCAGGATTGCCCTTCTTGGTCTTGTTCCCTGTCACTTTAACAGCCGGCCTCTTCCCGACTGCAGATGACCCGTCTGTGCTCTGCGACTCAATCAAGATGAGTTCTCGGTAACAGTCGTCGCCGAGCAGCTTTTTCGTGAACTCTCCCTGCAACGGTGCAAGCTGCGCCTGTAATTCCTCGACAGCAACACGGTATCGAACTCTCGCGTCTTCAACCTCCTTGCACAGCTTCTCGATCACTATTTTGTACCCCGTTTCTGCTTGCTCACTGTTGATACTGTATAGGTGGGCCGGAAGGACACTCTCCCAGTGCGTGCGTAGAGATTCGTCAGTGAAGGCAATGCGTACAATCTTCATGTTTCTGGACGTTACGAACTGGTGCAACGTCGCACAAGGGCGGCAGCCCGCCGTGCCGCATGTTTTTGGCTTGTGTGCCCAACCTCGCAGCGACCCCGGTGGCAGAGGAGGTTTCTGGAGAAATACGCGACGGCCTATGAGAAGCGTGAAGATGTCCTTGGCTGCTGCACATGTCGACCACTCGTGGCGGCCAAGAACTGATGCAAAGGGCTCGAGAAAAGCATGCACCACTCCGTTACTCAGTTCGTCCTGTTCCAATGCCAGCTCTGATTTGAGGGTATCATGCGTCGCTATCAGCAGCTTCGACACATAGTCATGGACACCGATAGTCAGACTCTGATCCAGCAAAGTGAAAAAGCTTGCACAACAGCGCTTAGGGCTCTTGTTCTCTTGATCGGCACCAATATGGGCTGCGTGGATCGATAGTCTGGAAGAGGCATGCTCAAGCATGTATTCAAAGGCAGCCTTGGCCACGGTGAACTCTTTCGTTTCTCTGCCCTCGAACAATGTGCTCAGCAGCCGATACAGCAGCTCACGCTGGCCTCGAGAGGCTATAACTGGAAAGAGACTGGTACGGAAATTTGTTAGCACAAGCGCTGCGGCAGGCGTCTGAAGATGGTATTGGCCACACAACTGGTAGAGGTTGTTTTTGAGACTGCCTCGCGGCTGTCACCCTAGTGACGGAAAGAGTGGCAGTTTACTTACCTAGCCATAATCCAGTCGGAGTCATCATGCCGTGACTTAATGGATTGGATCAGGAAGTCGAGGTCGCTGATAGCGATCTTAGTCTGAGACATCAATATCTGGTCAGACTTCGCTCGGGCCCAGGCCTTGAATGACTTCGAGTGCTCCGATTCAAGATAACCTGGGAACTGTTCAAGGACTCTCTCCCATGACGTAACGGAACATGATTTCGCAACGTCACTGAACCTGTTGGTACGTTCAGCCACATGTACACGCATACTTGAATAGTGGCTAAAGGTCGAAGAAGGTCGACTTACCATGCGTTCCACTCAATGGTCTCAGATCGCTCAATACGACGACAGGCCGCCCGCAGAGCGATGTCTCGATTCGGATGTTTCCGCAACACGAACGATAACAGTCCTCGAGCTAGATCATCGCTTTCGAATTCCATGACCCAGTGCATGATGGTCTGCGTTATTGCTGGCTTTGCGCTGACGTTCTCAGACAAGACTCCGAGAAAGAAAGCAACGGCGCCAGATGCTGTAGCCGCATCGCAGTGTGCCCTTAGATCGTGATCGACCATAGAGACCATATCCTCGAGATACGGGTTCCAATAAGCGTCGATAAGTCTATCAAGACGGTGCTTGGGAATAAGGATCACCACCTGAACAAAATGGTTAGTTGATGACAGACGAAATGCGCAGAGGGGACTAACCGTTTCGTGGTAGCGGGAGACTGCAGGACTATGCTCATTTCCAGTGTATTCGTGCCCGGAATGGCTGTCGGGGGATCGGTCAAAGAGACCTGTTCTCAGGATTCCAGACTCGTCCACACAGATCTTGCTGGCTATCTTCGTACCCTCTGGCGAGTACACAGTCTCCAGTTTCAGGGATACTTCGTCTTGCAACTCATCTTCGTCTTCAAATACCTCCCGGTTCAGGTGCCCGAAGAGGAGGAAGATTCCGCAGTCCAAACATGCTTGGTGGAGGATCTGGCACACCGCCGCATCACGGCCCTTCATGTTGGCAAGTGATAAGCTGACTTGCGTGTACTGATGTTCGAGCGGGTAGTAGAGCATGGTGTCGCTGTTGGTTGTTGAGTGCCATCCAAGAAGCAAAGTTCGCAACAATTTCAATCGCTTGTATTGAGACTTTGCAGAGCCAGCTGTTCCGTCAGTCTGGATCAGCTTGTACGTGAGTACCAGACGATAACCGTCTGTGAGCTTTGCAATCTCGTGTGTAACGTCGGAATACCATGCGAGAGTTGTCATGTCCCAATCCGACGCCGGACCCGTGGCGAAGCTTCGCTCCTCGGACTTGAACGAGAGGTTGACTGCTCCTCCTTGGTGCTGAGAGGGAAGACAGACAACCATGGTGCCCACCATGCCGGGTTCCTTCTCCGAATCTTTATGGCGCTTGAAGAAAGAACCCTGCTCGTACAGCAGGAGCTTGTCTATTTGCGCCTTGACTCCGCAAAGCCCGAGGCCGTCAGCTGCTTGGCGAAGTATTGTCGTAAAGTACGATTCCCATGCTGGGTTTGCTAACTGGAAGGCGCTAGGGTGTAGCTCCCAGGTATTGCGGACTGATGTGTCGACAATGGTTCGATCGCCCTGTCCAAAAGGTGCTCGTCTGCAAGCCGTCTTGATTGCCTTGGCATCGCCTTGCGACAGAGGCAGAGTGATTCTGCGGTCTCCTTGTATAGTCAACCCAGGATTGACAAAGGCAGGATGACGATGAAACGTGGCAAAATCGCCCGCAGCCTCAATCTCGTCTAGGCATGCTTGGAGTTTCTGCTTGATAGCATCAACACCGTCGACTGCCACGTCCGGGATTGACGCAGAGTCTCCGGAATCACTCGGATCAGACATGCCGCAAGGTTGCTTCGTCTGTTATGAGGTGAAAGAGAGAGAGACGATGGAGACACGAGGGGCTATGATGACAGGCCCTTGGGTTTTGGGGGAACTCGTTACCGTGAGTACCTACCTTAGGTACGAGGTACGTCTTCGGGAGCGGTGCACAACAAACCTGTCAAGAGCTTTGCCGCAAAGGTCACGTCAGTCGTGGACTGGACGCGTCAAAGGTAAGCGAATTCAGAACTTACGTGAATATCCGGGGCCCATTATTTAGGCGGCCATATCCAGCATTCTGCGAGGAAGGTGAATACGGCCTAAGGCAGCAACCTCGTTACCTTGCTGAATAGGTCGCCCCTGCCAACTTAGTCCCGTCACTTCGAGATACTTCAGTAAGGTGCAGACGCACTGCAACTCATTGGGCGGCCAAGGTCTGGGCCCCATTACCTAATGTCTTCATCTCAATTTTTGTTAATATCTGGCAGAGATGCCAAAGGCACGCGTCAAGTTAGTGTACCTAAACCTACGACTTCCGTCGACATGTCGCTCCACGTCCACTTCCGCTCCAGACTCCCCTTCTGTGAGGTATGTAATGCCTCTGCATACGCTCCTTCCTCTCCATCGGATTCGTACTCGTCTTCGCCCTCACCTTCCTCGGCTCGTAGGCTCTGGTCTATCCGGAACCTCGTCGTCCCATCCGAATGCCCTAACGTCGTCACCACCTGTTGCCAAAGTGTGATACATACCACAAATACCACACTGAACAACTCGGCCGCATAGCTAACTTATTCTGTGTGAAAGGCAACCCATAACGCATGGCAAGAATGGGGATTGAGACTATGCGACGAGCAGACTCCAAAGTTCGACAGATCAGCGCAGCAGACGCCGCCACCAGGCCACCAGCAACATCGGCACCACCGGCACCACCTGTAGCACCAACACCTCAGCCACCCTAAACTCCACCCCCGTCGCCGCTGCCACTACCGGCACCGGCACCTCGCCCACCACCACAACCACCCACACCGCCGCCAAATCCGCGCCCCAGGGCAAGGCCAACAAGGCTTGCAAGCACCCCGGCTGTGACTACGCAAGCGGTCTCTTCGGGAGGCGGGGCACCACCACCAAGCCCAAGCCCAACATGGCCAAGGGCAAGGGCCAGATCAAATCTGGGAAGAGTAAGCAATTCCATCACATACAGTCCACCATAGGAAGTCAGCCGACATGGATTCTGTCAGACCAGTTTGCCGGCACAGTCGCCGGAGTAGACTTCTCTCTGCCCGAGAAAGGCGGAGTCGACGCGATCGCGCGCGCGATCACACAGATCGCGGCGCAGAAAAGCCGCGTCCAACACGGGCGTGTCGGCAAGGCCCGAAACGGGCAGCAGCACAAGCCTCCTGTTAGTGATCAATTCACCCCTTGAACGAAAAGCACACTAACATATCACATAGGGCCAGGGCCAGTCAAAGGCCGCCAGCCGGCGCGCCAAGAAGGCAGCCGAGAAGGCCGAGTAGTAGCCGGCCGAGGAGAACGCCGCCCTGAGTTTGTTTTGTTTGTTGTGTGACCATTTCTTCTCCCCGCCGCAACGGACACCACCACCCCCACCAAACAGCATCAAAGATGGAACTCCTCGAGTGACTGTATTCGTCGACTCCGGCGCCGGTATCGCAGAAGGCGGCAAAACGCCGCCGGCAAGGGCAAGGGCAAGGGCCAGAAGGGCCGAGGCAAAAAGCCTCGTGAAAGTGGTAAGCCCCTTTGTTCCTAGTCCTATTGTTTCTTTAGACACTTCACACGTTTGAGGCTCGTATCACATGGCTGATGACATGTCTGTAGGGTTCACAACCACCATCGCCGGGATCCCGGTCACGTTTCCAGACCAGCGGACTGGTCTGACGGGCACTGCCCGCGCTGTTACAATGATCGTCCAATCGGGGGGCGTCACGGGCGGCCGGGTGGCCAAGGGCAAGAAGGCCCAAAAGCACAGCGCCCCTGATACTATGCAGGGCCAGGGCACATCGAAGGACGCCCGCCGCCGCCAGAAAAAGGCGGCCGAGAGGAAGAAGAGAGAGGGCAAGGAGACGGCCGAGGAGAAGGAGTCGGAGACGGCCGAGGAGAAGGAGTCGGAGAAGGAGTCGGAGAACGACAAGGAGAAGAAGCCGGAGAAGGAGCCGGAGAAGGAGCCGGAGAAGGAGCAGGAGAAGGAGAAGGAGAAGGAGAAGGAGAAGGAGACCGAGGGAGACGACGCCGAAATGGCGGATTCGAACGCTCCCCCCGCCCCTGCTGCTATGCTATGGCGTTCGCTCTGAACTCCCAACGGACACTACCTAGTGATGGCAAACGTGCTCGCATCCTGGTCATGTCACCATACAGGTCGCAGACGACCCGCCTTGAGCGGGCCATCGGTGGCCTGTCCAAGACGGAATACTGTTCAACTTTGGTCGACGTTCGCATCATCGATACAGCTGCTGCGGTAATCGTGACCATTTTATAAGATCTGGGAAAGGTTTGGTTTTTTTTCTTTTTCTGTTTTGCCATTTCGACATTTTAGACGGTTAAATTTGCTCCCAATATCAATCCTACATTTGCTATCATATATTGATGGGTTCAATCTGTGCATGCTTAAAGTCATTCGCTCAACTCCTGTCGGAGTCGGTTGTTCACCCTGGACGACACTGCTCAAACATCACAAACATGGCCTCCAGCGAGCTCGTTAATAAGTGGACGTATGTTCCAGTCCTCCGTCTTCGTCCCCCAATATCAGTAACGAGCTCTCATGGACACTACCTGGTATTGCATTCAGGGCAGTCACCTGCAACGCAAGTCCACAACTGCCGCCAGTTCCTTCCTGCCTGAACGGCGTGTGGATGCCCTGTCAAGGCCACCAGTGTTAGAGGATGGGCCTCAGCTCTGTTCCTTCCCAGCTGCAAGCCAACCTCATATCTTCCACAACACACAATACATTACAACCGGATGCCCAACGGGCTGTGAGCGTGGCTTCCACCGCGCGAGGTTTACACTCGACCACTTCCTCTATGCCAGTGGCAAAGGCTCAGCGTTTCTGGACACAAGGGCGCCGCAGAATGTCTAACATCAGAGAATGGGCCAATAAACCTCTGCTTGCGTCGCCTTCCCACCCGACTGAAGTCCCCAAGAGCTCGATTAGCCGAAGAGATCATGAAGATGCGACACATCCCTCCAAGCTGTCAACGACATTGAGCCGCCCCAAGTCCACCAATTTCGCAACCGCAAGATATTTTCTGACCTCCGTCCCACTTGCTGCAACGCCACATCCTGTCAATCTTGCTAAACCTACCCTCCTTACTTGAGCTTCTTGATCTGCTCCATCTATTGGACAATCTCTGCCTTGCCTCGTTGCCTGGCCTCTTAACTGGGAATGACACCACGGACAGGAAGAACTCACAGCCGCCGGCGGATCCATCAACCGTAAAACCACGGCGACAAAACCAGTGGGTCCCAAGCCCACATCCTCTGAAGCTGTGGCACTGCTAATCTCTACTACATCTAGGCCGCAAAATATCGCAAATCCCCCTCCAAGCCACTGTTCCCGACTGCCGACGCCAGCTGAAGGAGCCAGGAATTACCGCCATCCTGAGGTTTCGGAACAACCAGGTCGGCGGATTATTGGGTCCCAAAGATATGGCAGGAATTCTAAATAGTGGTTTCCCTACCCCCAATCCGGGCCCCGGACTCATCACCTCAGGACATCTAGGTTCATTGGTCATTTCCACCAAGCAACCCTTCGACTCGTTTCGGTCGATCCGTTCTGGTCAGTCCCACGGCTCGCCATCAAACCGACAGACTGACGCCAAAGATCCGTCCGAAAGCCCGCGACAAACCGTCGAGGCGCAGGTTGGTGTTACACATGTCTCGGCCCGGGAAAGTCCAAGCACCTTGTCCATGTCCCGGTACCGCTTCGCTGGAGGCGCTGTCCATCGAAGTCACCATGGCCTGCCACTCATTTCGAGACTCCTACTGTCACTCTCCACCGAAACACAATTGGCATCAACCAGTGTTTCTACGACTCCTTAGAAGTTTGACCAGAATCGACCTCCACAGACCCCGATCGTTGCGACGCCTGGAGGAACAATGAAACGCAGACTCGCCCAACTTGAACGACACACAGGCTCGCCCAACTTGAACGACACACAGGCTCGGGACTAAAGGAAGCATTGAACAAGAAGCTCAGGGAGAGCAAGGAAACCTTGGAGAAGGAGAAGGCGCAAATGCAGGAAGAGTTCAAAACCAAGATGGAGCAAGAGCGAGCCGTCATCAAGGCCGAGCTCCAAGCCGCGCCACCTCCGAACGGCGGTCCTACGACTCCTTCGAAGGTCGACCAGAATCTACCTTCACAGATCCCGATCGTCGCCACGCCTGGAGGAGGCAATGCACCGCGGTCTTGCCCAACTTTAAAGAAGCACAGGCTCAGGACTTACTGTCAGCTAACCCTACGGTCAAGGCCATCAGGACTCGCGGGAGCCGCACCATTTCCAAACCATGTCCTGCTACTCCTTCGAAGGTCGACCAGAACCAACCTCCGCAGGCCCCGATCGTTGCCACTCCTAGAGGAGGCAACGTTGAGTTGTCCAACCTGACCGATGCACAGGCCTGTGGCTTACTGTCAACTAACCTTATGGTCAAGGCCATCCTCGCTCATGATATCAGGGAGGTCGACCAGGAGCCGCAGAAGTTCCTGCACAAAGTCGAAGCAGCGGTCAAGGTAGAGTCGAGCAGAAGATCGTCACAGCCAAGCAGGCGGTCGCTCTGAACGAGAACGAGAGGAGAGGAGAACTGCATTACAGTCTTAGGGGAATACTGGTCTGACTCCATTGAGTTTTGCGATCCAAGTCCCTTAGGAACCGTTACTCAGCCATCGTGAAATGCACACTCCGTGAGACCGAGGACGTCTACGACATCCGTGCCCTTCTCCAACATTTTTGCTGATGATGGTCGATACAAATCTGGTGCATGAATGTCCAGGAATATGGCTAGTTCTGTCTGTCCAACACTTACACTGGCAACCATCATATATGAAATGCGCCGATTATTCAGTCTTTAGGCACCCGCGACCGAGGGTCACAGGCGTACACCTCAATCCGCAACAGACGAGGATCATGTATAAATCTGGCTTGAGATCTTCGAATCGTAACACACTCCGTTTGCCGTAAAGGACTCAATCCTCGAGGCAATGGGCTTGTCATCGCCGTCTCGGGCGGCCACAAACATCCTGACCGGCACCCCCACACAAGCGACTAGGGTGACAACCGCGACGCAGTCACAAAAAAAAGTTATTAGGTGCGAGCCTGGTTAATTAGGCTTCGCGGGTATCAAGGTGTATCACGACAAGCGGGCCGAATGGAAGATGAACCTTATTGATCTGCCATACTAACCCCTCTCCGACAGGCTCCCTCCTGCACCTGGAGAATCTTAACCTGCCCCTGGAAGGGTAAGTATATATACAAGGGCACCTCGGCCTCCCAGGGCGCAGTTCTCCATCTCCAGAACCATACACTTCTTCCTCCAACTTGATTCTTTGACATCATGGCCACCAAAGTTCCCAACCCGGAGCTCAAGAAGGGGCAACGTTATCAATTTCCATAACAAAATTAAGACGCCAATGCCCAAGACGGACGGGCCTTTGCGGAAACACCTCTACGGTAACGCCCGTACAATCGCTAGTAACATATGATTTTCGACATATCATTAAGCTCTGAATGGATCAGCGGCGGGGAGTGTTGTGGGAGTATCGCGAGCCCGGCAGTTGACAAGATGCTCGAAGGAGGGGGACCACTCCACACGGGGGTTGTAGGGCTCAAAGTCAAAGAGATAACCGAGAGTCCGAAGAATCGAGGTGGCCGAGTATGAGACGACGTCACCCGCCTCGTTAGCGTGTTGCTGCTCGACGTGGCCCTTGCTAACCCAGGGGGAGATGAGAAGAGTGGGAATACGGCCGCCGAGGCGGTCGAAGTTCAATGTGTAGTTCTTGCCGTTGGGGGTAGACTCCGTATATGTCAGGTCGTCGGGCCTGGGGGCAAGAGGGGGGGGTACGTGGTCGTGGAAGCCGCCGGTTTCGTCAAAGGTGAGGATGAAGAGGGTCTCCTTCCACTGAGGGCTGGCACGGAGGGATTCGTATACCTGCTTGATGAGAGCCTCGCCGGCCGAGATTAGACCCGAGGGATGCATCGAGGTGGTGCCAACTCCGCAGCACGAGGGGTTGAGGAAGCTGAGCGAGGTCAAATTGCCAGCAGCAGCGTCAACGAAGAACTGCGAAATATCCACAACGTTGCCCTCGAGGCCGGCTTCATACGTCCACTCGAACCACGAAGCTTCCGGCCCGGTGCCGGAACCCTGGAAGTAGTTCCTCCACTGGTAACCACGCTCGGTGAGTGACTGAAACATGGAGGTCTGATTGAAGCCTCTGGTCGTGAAAGAGGCGTCATTTGAGCCGTGTCCATAAGAGCTGCCAGAAACGAGGGCAAGACGGTTGGGGTCGGTGGGCTACAAGTAATGACCATTGTTAGTATTATGGCTGGCTTCATGGTTGGAGTGAACATAACTAACGCCGGGAATGGCCGAGTGCCAGTGGTTAAAGGTCACAAAGTTCTGGACCAGGGCGGTAAGCACGGGGACCTGGTCCTCTGAGTAGTAGCCCATGACCTGCTCCGCCAGAGTGGACTGGTTAACCTTGGAGCTGTAGAGACTCAGCTGCTCCTGAACGAAACCCTGCTGGGTCGCCACCAAGCGACCGGATGCAATGTCGTCGTTGTCGGGCGTGAAGGTGCCATAAAACTAGAACCATTAGTATATATTTCGTTTACGAAAGATAAACTATTCATAATAGGTAAGGTATATTAAAAAAATCACCTCGAAATTGTTACCAGCGGCGGAGTGATTTGGATCCTGGGTGATGGAATCATAGTCGTTGGCGGCGGAGCAAACGTGTCCGGCAGCGGGGTTGGAAACGTTGTAAGGATTGCAGAATGGGCCTTTTTGTATGGGATTGTCGATCCCGGGCAGCGTCTGACCTCCCAGGAGGTTGTCCAGAGAGCGGTTCTCCATCTCTAGGATGACCACGTTCTTGATACGAGCCTTCAGGTTGTTGACAGAGCCAGCCGGCGGCGGCGAGGCCTGCGCCACAGCCGCAAGGGCCAGCAGGCCGTGGAGGGTGGTACGGTACATCTTGAGCGAAGCTTCGGATTGTAGCCTGGTAGGTGCAGGTGCTTGGGATGTCCGGCCAGGTATGCGTTGACAGTAACAACCGAAGCCATCGCGACTTTATACCCAGATCCGACGATGGAAGCCTGCCTCCGGTATCTTGTCGTCTCCGGTGCCTGAGCCCACGTGCGTGCTGGATTATCTCCATGTCTGGACGACAGAAACATCTACCCGGAATAGATATCTCATCTGCACCCCACCCGTGTTCTGTGCAGCTTCTTTCCTTGATTCTGCATGTTGGTGGAGGCATATACAGGGTAAAAGTGTGGTACGCTATAGCGATTCTTTTGTGCAGACAATGAACGGCCAAGACATTCGCACGTTTCCCCAAGGGATGATGTTGTCGTGGAAGGCCGGTCCATGCCCTGGGATCCGGGAGTGGGGCTCTTCCAGAAGTACGGATACCCCACACCTTTATTCCCGGCCGGCCGAACTACGGCTCGTGCCGTGACTTAGGTATGTAATACTCTTCTTACCTCAATCCTACCTAGATACTACAGCAAGCTGGATATCAACTTGAGTTCTGTTTTTTTCTGTTTTTTTACACCGGCGCTGTTGGTAATGGCACTATAGGCCATGTCAAGTGAGCGCGCTACCACGTGTGTTTTTAGAGCTCGTCATCCACTTCTGCCCGGTTGAAAACCCATGTCGATTCCAATATCAAATGCGGTTGACGCCATTGGTTGAATTCATGGTGGGTCTGGTTAGATCAGGCACGTCCTCAACATCCCTCAACGGCCTGTACCAATCACAAGCTTGGGGTACTGCCCGTGCCAAGACGATCGATGCCCGGTTATCGGTGCACGAACGAGAGCTCACGTCTTCGCCTGTCATGGCAAGGATGAAGATCCCAGATGGATCGCAATGCACATATCGCGTGCTACGATAAGCATGCCCCTGCCATGCTTGCAGCTTGCTCCGTCAGATGGCTTCTCGGATCGTAACGTGCCCTCTCGAGAGACTAAGGTAGGTACCCAATAATCGTCCATGTCTCGACCATGCAAACGGACGGCAATTGCTATTGGAGAGCGCACGAAGTTGAACCATGACAACTACCATCATGAAAAGCGTCGTTGGGGCCGCTCGAGTTCGAGGCACGAGACATAGTGCAGATGTCCTGTGCCTACTCACTTCATCCTCTCTCGTGAGTAGCCTTGACGCTACACACAGTCAGAACCAGCCTCGACATGTCACGGTTATGGCGTCCTCTTTCCGAAAAGATTGGGCTGTCGAATTCCCGCCTCGGCAACCCCCCTACCAGCTCTGAGTCTCTCCCTCTCTACTCGGCCGTCGCCCCTAGGGACGCTTGTACGCCAGCAATAGGGAACCCCCTCTGTCCCTCGGGCGACGACAATCCGGAGACCTGCACGAGCTATGCTACGGCAACAACGAGGCTGGATACGAGTCCGGTTGGCCCATTGCCATGCCCTCCTCGGGCTGGCCTCTTTCGACTTCCGACACTGGCCGGCTTCCTCGCCGACTTCACTCTTGGGTTCGCTGACGGACTGACGGTGCCCTTCGCCTTGACAGCCGGACTGTCGTCGCTTGGCCGCACAGACACAGTCATATACGCTGGCATGGCCGAGATCTGCGCGGGCAGCATCAGTATGGGTATTGGAGGCTACCTGGCTGCGCGTGGCGAGGTGGCGGCGGCCGTAGCTGCTGCAGGAAGCGTCGTCGAGAGCTGCGACACAGAGACTACAACCACCGCCGTCCAGGAAGAGAAGTGCTTGTCCAGTGATGTTGTGGCAAGCTACCTCGATCCGCTGGACCTGCCTCTACAACTACACGAGATGGTAATACGACATATTCATGGCGACCCTGCCATAACGGATGCTTTGCTGGAGACTCAACTGAAGAGGCAAGACGATGAAGGGAACAATCACCAGATATTGCCGTCGCCGTTGATGTCGGGCTCATCCGTCGCACTCGGGTATCTTCTAGGCGGTGTGCTCCCTTTGTTTCCGTACTTGTTAGTGGACCAAGTCAAGGACGGTCTGCTGTGGAGCTTCGTGGTGTGCATTGCAGCGCTGTTTGTGTTTGGCTTCTGCAAAGACTTTGCCTTGAGTAGCAACCGACGGGCGGTGGCGGCGGCCCAAGAGACAAAGGGGAAGATACCGTGGAGGGATATAAGACGCAGTGCTTGGGAGGGCGCGCAAATGGTGATTCTGGGGAGTGTGGCGGCGCTGGCCGCGGTACTATGCGTCAGGGCTTTTGAGGGCATCAATGTAGATCACAGTGAGCAGACATCATAGGGAAACAAGAGATATGTCAAACACTTGAACGCAAATCACTTCCAGGTAATGATTCACTTGGCAGTGAGACAGTTGGCATAGCATCAGAGCATGAGTGTAGGACAACTAGGATTGCGTGGACAGAACGGCGACTTACAGACACCGATCTGGCAAGCGTAGTAAGCTCGGGGGCTTCTCTTCACTGAAGATTCTGCATTACGCCGTCTTTCGATTAATCCGCACGATTAATCCGCACGAGCGAGGTAATTCAAGGCACTTGGTTATTAAGAACGATTCTCTATAATAATAACCCGTGATAAAGCAGAAGACACCTAAACTCGGTTACTTAGAAACCGTATCTAAATTTCCTTCTACAAAGCACTATGAGAGAGCAGGCCTCAGGCCACGGAACACGACAGGTCGCTAGATAACAACAGCATAACCACCGCAGCAGGCGTGCTGCGTGCCAGCCCCACGAAGTACACCGACTGAACCCGGGTCGGAAAGAGTGGGTCAGTGACGGAGGCTGCCAAATCCTTGCTATAGTTCACCACAGGAGCGCCTGGACGAGAGGTTCAACCAGCAACTCAGAGCGAAAAGAGCAGATTTGGGGGGGTTATCTAGGAAGAAAACCAAGGAAGTCCTTAAATAAGGAGAGAAAGGGATGTGAGTTGCCCCAGCCTCTCAAGGCTCTTGCCACCATGAACAGCGTAAGACTTGGTCGATGTCTAGTCTAGCCGTCGGATCCAGCTTTGTCATCCCAGATATCATATCTAGTGCAGCTTCACCAAGCTCCTTTCCCCACACCTCGAATCGTAGATCAGGTTGGTTCTTCACCGCAAGGTCAGCTGTTGCCGACGCTCTCTTCAGAATTCTATGCTCGCGACTGTCGACCTGTTTGAGGAGCCCTTCGTTCACAGGCCCGAAATATGTGAAGTGTCGAGTTAGGATGTCTTCTTCCGGCGTTATACCAAGCTCCGCTAGCTCCGCTAGCACCTTCTCATCCTCTAAGAGCAGCAGGTCCCCACCCCCAAGAGCATATATACACTGCAAACAAAGTTCAACATAAATTTCTCGGAATCGAATATGGCTTAGGGGTACTTACCACCAGTCCATACGAGAATATATCAGACGCTTTTGTTATACCACTTCCAGTCTGTCCTTCTGGGCTGCGCCACATGAAATTCCCTAGCGCAACCCCTGTCCGAAGTGGCGTTGTTCCTACCTGCTTATAAGCAATGCCAAAGTCGCCCAAGGCCGCGCTGGTGACCGTTTTGTTGCCCCCTTCGCAGGTCCAATTGACGAAAACGTTGTCGGGTTTCACATCTGCCAAGAACTCGAATGGTTAGAGGGGTTGCACACAAATATCTGAGTCGTAGAGAGCGTACCGAGATGGAGCCAGCCTTTAGTATGGAATTCCTGGATTGCCTCGCCTACAGACCGTAGGACCTTCTTTAGTTCCGCTGGAGGAAATTCGGGATCGGCCCGTATCAAGTCAAGTAGGGTGTCTGCGAAGTATGGATAGACAACAATGCGCTCCTCCGGGATGAAATCAATGGGCATCCGAAGCCGACGCGAGCCTGCAAACTCGTCGGCAAGTCGTCGGGACAGATCGAAGATCGATTTTGATTCTTGCTTAAAGACGACGGGTTCATTTCCGCACCTGAGGGATTGTTGTAAACATGACAAAGCTGCGAGATGATAGTATGAAGCTTGAGTCATACAGAGCTTTGAAGATGGTGGGTTTACCATCCTCATTTTTGTGAAGTACATCGCCTCGGACATAGTGGCGACCAGATGCTCCCAATATGGTGGATGCCATTCTGACGCTTGCACTATAAGTGTAGGGAATCCTACGGGCAGGTTGGGCGAGATGTTTAAACATCGAAGCAGAAATGAGCTAATTGGGTTGGATGGGAAAACACGATGGGAGAGATGGTCAACTGGGGTGACGGCTGCGAGGCAGTCCCAAAAAAAAAAAGGTTATTAGGCGCGAGCCGATAAAACTGGGCTGCGCAGGTTTTAAGGTTTGTATCGACAAGCGAGCCGAATGGAGATGAACCTTCTTGAACTGCCGTATAACTCCTCTCCGACAGGCTCCCTCCGGCACCTAGAAAACCCCGTTGACCTGCTCCTAGGTTATCTCAGCTTCAAACCCTCTTTCGTAGGCGTTTTTTTCGGTCAAGGAGAGGGCGTAATTATAGTAGTAGTTCGGCCTTACCGAGGTAGATTAGCCTTACGCCTAGGCCTTCGGCCTAATTCGGCCCACAACTAGTATAAAATACCAAAACTTAACTTTAATATATTAGCTACCTATTTTACTAGTTAAATTAGTACTTAGCGTATTTTAGTAATTTAACCTACTTTTCTCTAAGATACCTAAGAAAAAGGTCTAAATTTAGAATTAGACTCTTTACTAATATAGTAGGACTCTTACTATACAAATTCTATTTCTACGCTAAAGCGTAACGAATATTCCTCTATAAGTAAAACAACTATAATAAAGCCGTTTAAAGATTTAGATTCTTCGAATTAAGTAATATATTTTACTAAGTTTTTATTTTTTAATACTCTATTATAGAATTTAAGGCTAATTTTAATAGATTTTCAAACGTAGTAGGACTATTTTAAGTCGAATTAAAAGGTACTTAGAAATCAACTTCGCCGTCAAAGGAATATTACTAAACTTTACTCGGTAATTCTCCTAAATATTTTCTACCTTCGAATATATTTTGTTTATAATTAAGAATATTGGTAGTATATACGCTATATTCGGATATATTACTGGCGATATTCCAACGTTTAGCTAAGATACTTTCAAAGACTATATTAAGTAGAAGATATACGATATCTTCGAGATTAATACGCTAAAGCTGAGATAAGTAAAGATAGTAAAACGGCTACTCTAAGGCGGCGATACTATCTTCGTCGCCGCTACAAATTATAGAAAAAGCGCCGTATTTTACGCCTACGGTACAATTTCGCGTAAGATTACTATTATAATCGTTCCTTTAACAAAGCTAAGTAAAAACTAATATAATAATATCGCTAAGAATATCCTACAATCGAAGCTAATATAAGTTAACAACGATATACTATTACGTATAAGTATCCCTTTATTAGCTCCTAAGTATAATATATTAGCTAACGATATTAAAAATCTAACGTTTAGAAGAATATTTAATAAAGGTTATATACCTATATCTTATTATCGCTAAAGTAAATACTAAACCCTAAGTTCAAAGCTATCTTAAGAATACTAGAGTTTTAAGTATAAGTTAGACTCTTCGCCGTCGACGAATTTTATATCGTTGGCGAATAGAAAGAGTTCTAGCCCAACTTCTTTTACTTCTATACTCTCTAGCTATTATTTCCTCGTATAATTCTATAATTCGGATATATAATTATACTTAACTATAATAGCCAAAACTTCGTCTTTAAGTATATTAACTTCGATAAAAATAAACTAAAGATTATTAAAACGTTCGTCGATAAGCTAAACATCTTAATTATCGTTTAACTACTCTTCCGAAGAAATATTAAAAACTTTAAATATTTCTATTTCTTTATCGAAAATACTACTATAGACGACCTAAAGATAATCGAGAAAACAATTATTTATATCGATAATAAATCTAATTTAATAAAAATACGATATAACTTTATTAAACAACTAATAACTAAGAACTTTACCAAAGTTTAGGCGCTTAAGCTCGTCCGCCGTTATAATACCTTTATACGTTAGGCTAACTAAGACTATATCTTCGCTAACTTCTAATCGCCTAATAGTAACTACTATATTATCGTTGCTATAGTCTCGTTAAGTATAAGTATAGATCTTCTTAACGTAGGCAAAGTAGTATAATTTAACTTACTACTAAGTCTAAACTTATTAAATATTTAGCAACGATTTAAGAGGGTAATATAAAAAAAGGAAAGTTAAAAAGTCGTATATATTTTCGTCTTATATTAGACGTTCGACCGACTTAGTACTAAGGAGAAGTAACTACGCCGCCGTACAAAATAACTAATTCGCTGTAAGTAGCCACTTATTAAGCCTTTTATACTTATAGTCTAGAGTAGTCTTCGTACTATAAAGCTTATTAAAAACGTTAACGATAACGATAACGCTAATATCTATAGCGATACTAACGCTACTAATACTATCTTATAAGACTTAGTAGTAGCTCGATCGTAATAAAAAGAAATATTCCGACTTACTACTAAAAAGACTAAAGACTAATCCTTATTCGATATTATAAATAAAGTTAAATAAACTAAATCGGATATTACGTAACGAAGGAAGCTTAGCCTAATCGTTATAAACTAGCTAAACTCGCTATATTTCTACTAACTTATTTTTAACTTCTTTTAAAAGCTAAACGACGACGACTTAGAATATAAGCGGCTAGTTAAGAAGAAAGTCTATTACAACGAGTATAACTATAAACTATACTATATCCCTACGCTTTTTACTTGTGATAAAAAGAACGATAAGCCGATAAAGATATCTATAGCTAAAATCGCTACGAAATTACTATCTAAATAGTATAACGAGTACGCCTAGCGTTTAATCCTAAAAGTAGCTTATCTATACGATCTCGCTAATAAGTAGTAAATAAACGATATACTTTAGTATAAGGTCGCTTAGTTATTCAATAAAGCTAAAGTTAACGAAGGCCTTCGCCAACTAAGCTACTTAACTGTAAAGGAAATACTTAAGGTAGTCCTAAGCCTAGTAAAGTAGGAATTTAAGATAAAGTATAGCGACGGCGAGCAGCTCTTCTCTTAGTATAAGGAAAACGTTGGCTATATATACTAAACGGCCGATTAAGAGAAATAAGCGCAGCAAAGAAAGAAGTATCTCGCTACTTCGAATCCGCCTCAATAAACTACTACTCTAGATCCATTATAGCCGTCTATTACGCTTACCCTAGGTCCGCCTCAATAGCCCGCTACGCTTAGCTCGGCGTCGAAGCGTAGTCTTAGCAATTTACTAAAAGATACACCTTCCTAAAAACGACTAACGGCTAAACCTATATAAGGTATATCTAAGTAGTTAATATAGATTTAGTAGTATTATTCGTATATAAGATACTCTAAGAAATACTAATTCGTACTAATTAATAGCAATTAAAGCTTAATTATAGTTAGTTAACTTTCTACTACCTTTAATTAAAGAGTAGATATTATTAATTAAACGTTAATTAACTTTATTTAAAGCCGAGATAACTATATTAAAGTAATTTAAACCCTAATTATAAGCGTTAAGCTGCTACGAAGCTAGTAAATAGCTCAACTACTTACTCTAAGTGTAACTATTGAAATTAAACTTAACCTTTCTTCTCTTTTAACTTATATAACTAACTTTTTTACCTAATCGCCTAACCTCTTTCTATTTACGTTTTATATTCAAATTACTATTATTTATATAATCGGGTACCATTATACCTCTTTTTAAAACCTACTCGAAGAAGTGTATAGTAAAGGCGCCTTTCGGCAAATACGATATAGCCTTAAAGTTCGACTCGAAGGACTTATATACTCTTCCGCTCTCCGACGAAGATAACGACGAGACTAACGAACCGTAATAGAAGCTATAATAATAGAAGAAAAAGAAGTCCTTAAAGGGTAAAGATAAGGCGAACGATAAAAACCTCCTTTCCTCTTCTATAACGAGCTTAAATATAACCTTTACCTAATAAGTTTTGTTTATTAAGTTATTTTATTTCATTTTATATATTATACTTAAAAACTTAAGATTCGAATCGTTTTATTATAAGCTAAGCTATTTTAATTATACTATTTTATTGTAAATTATTAGCTAATACTAGAATAAAACTAAAAAGTTGTTTCTCGTCTTAAGTATCTTCGCCTAAATAACGAGGAAAATAATAATAATAAATCTACCGAAAAGAAGTAGAAAGTTAAACCTTAGTCGAAGAAACTTGTTTAACAATACCTTCTAAATATTAGAACCTTTTTAATAAATACTCTAACGTTAAACTATAATATTGTCGTACTTTTTCTAAAGCTTAAAAGCTAGTGATATTTTACTTAGAATCGAAACGAATAAACGAATAAGAAATATATCAACTTTACTACTATACTCTTATAATATAGTAGCCGAATTACTACCTTAACTTATAAAAGCTATAAAGATAACTATAGTCTTTATAAGCCTTATATAATAGCTCTTATAACTACTTCTAATATACTTAAGGTATCTAGTAATACCTATATTAATTACCTCTTTAATAGCTAAAGAGGCAAATACTCGTTTAATCGCAATAGTAAGATACTTTTTAACCCTTTAAAATATAATTTAGTATATTTCTAATAATCTCTTAGACGTACTAAACCTTAGCTAAGCTTCTACCTCCTACGCCTCGACTACCTAGCTTATCGCCGCTAATCTAAGTACGATAATAGGCTAAGACTTTGATATATATTATAAGTATTTCAATAATATAAACGTAAAGGCTTTAGTAAAGATAAACGTTTAGCTAACGTTTAAAGACGTAAGGCTACAAATTAGGCGAATTGCTATATAAGTTATATAAGTATAGAAAGCGGTCGTAATTCTACTTCTACGGTCGCAAATAAGTTAAGTAAACTACTACCGTAGCTTATCGGCGGAGAGAGATAGTAGCGACGAAGGCGACGAAGCGATAAAGGATATCGTAGGTAACTTGATAGAGGTTATTTAAGATAAAGACGGCGATGGACTTTAGTAGCGTATATGTGTGTATATGTGTATATGTGTATATATTACTACCTTACGTTTTAGCTAGCCTTTGGCCGTAAGAATATATAGTTAGAGTTCTATTTAATATACTACTGCGTCCCTATTATATATAAATACGTAAATCGTAAAGTCTTAATATCTTAAATACCCTAATCCTATTAATAATAGCTATTAAAGGTATTATATAATAATTAATTAAGATAAATTTCTATTAATTAAACCTTAGAATTTTTATTTACTACCTTAATTAAAAGTAACTAAACCTTAACTAAACTTCAACTGTACTTTTAACTAATAGAATCTAATATCAATTAAACTATTACTATATTTAATAACTTCAACTAAAGATAATTAAACTTCAATTATACCTTTAACTAATAGAATTTGACGTTAATTAAACTAACGATATATCTCTACTACTTCAATTAAAGGGAACTAATACTTAACTAAATACGTAGATTCGTATCTACGGTTATCTTTACCTAAGATACCCCGAAAATCCAATAAAAACGTCTTCCGAAAAGCCTCCTTACTAGATAACAAGCCATTAAAGCCTAAGACTAGGCTAATACTAAAAGATAGCGGCGTAGAAGTCTCCGATACTTAAGTTACAATCTTCAAAGAGGTTTCTTCTAAAGTCTACAATAAAGATAGCTTAGAAGAATAAGACTATATAAGTAGCCGAGCTACGTTATAAGACTCTAAAGACCTAATACTCGTCCTTAATTAGTTCCTAAGTCTATAGTAATAATACCCTAGAAGGATAATAATATATAAGTAGCCGAGCTACGTTATAAGACTCTAAAGACTCAATTATCGCTTCAATTAATAGTAACTAAAGCTCAAATAAGCTTTTAATTAATAGTAACTAAAGTTCAAATAAACCTTTAATTAATAGTAGCTAAGGCTCAATTATATTCAAATAATAGGAATTAACGTTAATTGACTATCTAACTATAATTCGAATCCTACGTCTACTATTCTATAGCCTTAAAATCTATCCTCCGTATCGTCTAGATCGTCGAATAAGTGGTTACCCTCCTTTATAGCCTCGACGTCCTTATTATTAACATCGCTAACTATACTTAATATTGCGAATTACTCCGCTGTATCGTCTAAGAAGGAGATAACTTTATTCTAATCTTAGAAGTACTTTAATACTATACAACTTCCGTACTACTTAATATCTAGTACGTCAAAGATACGTAGAGTTAATTAACGCCTCGTAATACTATCTCGATATAACTTAATAACGTACGAGATAATATCGTCTATAGTATTACCTAAAGTATAAATACTCTTTTATTTCGATTTAAATATCTCCTCTATCGACTTTTATATAATAGTAAAGAAGTTTCTGTTAAAGGCTAATTAAGAGAAAATCTTATTAAGATTATACGATAAATTCTTATTATACTTTATATCTAATACGTATATCGTATTAATATACTTTAAAGCTAAATTAATAGCTTTAAACTAGCTTCCGACGATAGTATAGCGTACTAATTCGCTTTTAATAATAGCTTCGTAAGTTTTCTAATTCGTAATAACGTCGGAATATAGTAGCTAAGTAAGATAAAGTATCTCGGAACCGTAATTAGAAGATTTGCCTCCCTAAAAAAGAACTAGTAGATATAGAACGATAGCTATAATAAGCCCAAAGTCTTTATACCTTATAACCTCGTAGAACGATAAAAGAGTATTCACGTACTATATAAAATAGTAATATATACGAAACTTTATATCGATATCGGCTTCAACGATACTAATATATTAGCTAATCTATCTTTCGTAGATAAAGATAATCCTTTAGACCTTATCTAATACTTTATTACGTTTATTCGTATCTATATCCTAAAAGGTTATCTAAACTATACTTACTATAAGATCTTTCCTATTACTAAGTACGTCGCTATTAACAAAGTATTCGACAAAGAAGGCTAAAATATAAGCCGTAAACCTATATATTAGCAACGGTATTACTTAATAGTACTTTATATCTTTCTTAGTAATATTCTTACTACGCTAAAAGAATTATACGTCGGCGGAGATAGTAGCCGACGACTTAGCTAGCTATTTCTTCCTTTTCTTCTAATCGATAGCGAAACTAATATCTTAAAATATATAGAAAAGTATTTCGATAAAATTTAGTTTAATATAAAAGAACGCTAAGATAAAAACTATTTACCGCTTCTACTCTTACTTATTGCTCGCTTCGACTTAGTTTTACTAAATACAACGAATATAAAAGATAGTCTTCTAATCGTTATATACTAAAGTTATACGTTCGTTGTACTTTTTAAATTCTAAATACTTTATAAATAGCTCTTCGTAGACTTTATATATTTCGTCGAAAATACCCTTATCCTTAAAGATAACGCTTAACTATAAGATAAGACTCTTAGTATAAGATATACAATCTTTTCTTAGATACTTAGGAAAGTTGTTTTTCTTTAGCCCTATCACCTTATATATAGCAAAGTCTACTAAATACCGTAAAACTTTATCGAATACTTTATCGTTATAAGGGATAAGATACTTTAATACTATAACTTTAGTAAACTTCTTCTTTAAATTAAAAGAGCTTTACTTTAATAGCTCTTCGAGTTCTAAGTATACGATAATATAAAAGATAATCAAATTAACTATACGATCTTTCTTCTTACTCGTTAACTCTCTAACGTAATTTATAAAGTTGAAGTTATCGTAGATAATAACGGCGTTAGGATCGTATACGACGAGCTTAATATTCTTTTTAGCGGCCTCTTTTATTTTATTAAATACTTAATTAAACGTCGAGTAACTCGAAACGAAACTTATACTACTAAGCGTATCGATAACCTTATATAGTATTCCGTTAGCGAATATATATATACCTAATATCACAGCAAAGAGGTTGAACGCTGGAAAATCGTAGCAAACCTATCCTATATTGTAGAATCTATAGCTAAAGAGCAAAAAGAGAGGAAGGCGCGAAGATGGGAAACGTGCGTATAGAAAGTAAGGTCCTAGCCCTATACGTACAAACCACCTCAGGTTACGTATTACAGTACATAAGGTACTACTACACTAGCCATTACACTAGCCACCGCACTAGCTACCTTATACGTACTAGACTTCCACCTAACTCTATAACTAACCCTACAGCCTATACTACTAGCTATAATACTACCCTCTCCTATAGAGAAGACTCGTCCCGAGTCTTAAAGTATATTACATCGATGTTCCATTATCCGATTCCGTCCAATTGAGTCTTCTAAAATCCATTTTCGTCGCAAAGTATCTATTACCATCTAATTACGTATCGTTATAATAAATACGCCCTACAAAAAGCAAAAAATTATATATTAAAGTAGATTCGTTTCGAACTATATATCTCGGAACCACTTTCCAAGTAAAGTAGAAGTACCCTTAAATTTCCACTAACCAATTAAGCTACGAAACCTAACTCCGTAGCCTCCCCAATTAGCTTCTCCACAATTAGTAACCATTCGTCCTACAAAATAACATATATCCACCCATAGGATCGCCTTCCTATGTTCAATTAACCGAATTGCCTTTAATTCATCACTTCTTATTATATTTGGTCCTTATTCGTATACCTCGTCGCTATAACACCGGCTTATTATCATCGCCGTAAAGCTCTAGAAATTCGTCCTTTCCTACGGCCTTAGCCTAGGCCTCTAGTTTCGCTAAGGGTCCTACTTATTTTAGGTGTTCGGCGTAAAACGCCTTCAACGCAGCGATAGCGTTACAGAAGTTCTCCGTATTATACTATATAAGATCTAAGTCCCAACCCTTCTATTCGACTTAATATTATAATTTGTAGCGATATAGGCGAAAAGCCACTACCTAGTCGACCTCCTATTCTTCCTTATTATCTTAAATAGTCTCTCCATCGAGATTCTCGGCGGCTTAGCTAGGCAACGGGTTATTAGGGTACTTACGTAGCTAATCGATATTAAAAGTATCGCTAGCCTACCAATTCGAAAGCACCTCCAACTTATAAGAGTTGCCTTTACGTTCTAAGATCTTAAAGTGTTATCGTATTATTAGGAAGTCGAACTTATTACTCAGCCTTTGGGTAAACTACGCCTTTTTAAAAATAAAGACGTAGTCGCCGGTATCGAAATCGAGTTCCTTACGATATTTGTTCGCCTATTAGGCCATCCTCTATTATACTTATAATATATATTCTTTGGCGAACTCTATATAACTATAGATAGTCTTCGTCTATTACTAAGCTTTCTCCTAGGAAACCTTATCGGCCAATATCTCCTAAGCTTTAGATCGATTATCCCAATCGTACTATAGTAGTATAGGAAATCTCCGTAGTACTTTATACGGCGATAGTCTTCTTAGAGACTCGTATAATATAGCCGCTTACACGTAGTCTATTACTAGTATCGCTTCTAACTAATTATCCTAGTAGTAATTAACGTATAGCTAGAGGCGTTAATCGTAGTAGGCGTTTATAATCTTAGCTTAACTAGTAGTCTAGGAATAGCTAAAATTCGCCAATTTCTAATTAATCTTAAGGATACGGCTAAGCTCGTATATAAATTCGGAGATAAACTATAGCCTACGATCGCTAATTATACTTCTAAGGAAGCCGTATATTCGGTATAGACCTTCGTAGTACATCCGCGTAACGTCGGCAGCAGTCGTAGTGTCCTAGTATAGTATAGTCTATAAGGCCTTACTAAGCCGATCGATGATTACTAACGTGTTATTGAATTCGTTGCGGTCTTCGAGTATCTTTTTGAAATCTACTACAAAGTCCTACTAAGTCCGGTCCGGAATAAGCAGCGGCTAAAGTAGGCCGAAGGTCTTACCTCGGAGCTTCTTCGCGGTAAAGTAAATCTAGTAGTTCGCTAGATACTAGTTAATAGAGCTAGATAACGTAAGCCACTAGTAACGCGACTCGACTAGCGCCTTAGTCTTATTTCGTCCTAAGTATATTAACGTAATAGGTTCGTAGATCTCTCTAATTATACGAGTACGTAGATTCCTTATAATAGAGACGACGAGGCGGCCGTAGAAAAATACGTATCTATCGTTAAATATCGTAAAGTTATTATCGTCGTCGTTCTAAGCTTTCTCTCGGTAACCGTCGAGTTTAACGTCGTATTAGTTAACGCTTAGTAACTCGTCGATAAGTATAATAACTTTAGCTATATCTTAGTTTATCGACTATACGTCGGCTCTATTAAGAACTATAATCTCGATACCGTCTACTATTATTTGTTTAGCGAGTATAAATATTTGTATAGTCCTTTAGGCCTCCTTCTTCTTCTTCTAAGTACGTAACTCCTCCGACTTACACGATAACGCGTCGGTTAGCTTATTTTATCGCCCTAGGCGATAAATCAACTCGAACTAATACTACGTTATTAGCTTAACCTATCCAGCTTAACGGCTATTAAGTAAGCGTTTAATACTAAAGTATTCCAATATTTTATAGTTAATTAAGATAGTAAATAGTTGTAGTAAGCTAATCAACTCAATACACTAATACTATAAGGCCCGTATTACAACTATAAGCTCCTTATCGTAGATAAGGTAATTGTATTCGGCTCCCTATATAGTCTTAGAGAAGAATGCCATTAGATACTAATCTTCTTCGCCTTATCGCCGTTGTTGTAGTATACTAGCTACTACTCCGTCAAATGTATCTATTTCCAATCGTATCTCCATATTAGAATCGTAGGAGAAATAGCGTAAGATTAGAGCCGTTAATAACCAACGTTTAAGTTCGTCGAAGGCAATTTGGCAATCCAAAGACTACTCGTATAGTACGTCCTTCTTCGTTAATCGGTTCAATAGTATCGCTATCTAGCCGTATTCGCGAACGAACTTATAGTAAAAATTGCAAAAGCCTAGGAACGATTATACTCCTTTAACCGAAGTTAGGCGAGCCTAGCTCTCTACGGCGGAGATTTTCTCTAGGTCTATTGAGATACTATTAGTACTAATAATAAAGCCTAGGAACCGAGTTTCTATAACGTTAAATTCATATTTCTTAATATCGGCCTAAAGGCCAATATCCTTTAGACGCTAAAGGACCTTTCGCATATATTCTTCGTAGTCCTTAGAGTTCTCCGAGAAGATTAAGATATCGTTAATATAAATAGAATAGAAGTCGTCCAAATATCCTATCAAAATATCGTTGATAAATCGTTAGAATATAGCTAAACTATTCGTTAAGCTAAAAGGTAAGACTTTATATTTATAAGCGCCGTAACGCGTATAGAATATAGTTAATTCCTCGTTTTCCGGCTTTATCTTAATACGATTAAAGGCCTAACGTATATCGAGCTTTATAAATATCTTCGCCTTCGCGATATAAGATAAAGTTTCGTCGATAAGTAGTAGTAGATAATAGTCCTTCTTTAATAAAACGTTAAGCTTCTAGTAGTCGACATAGAAACATAAGCTACCGTCGGACTTAGTAACGAATAAGATAGATATAGCCTATAAGATACAACTAACGTTAATAAACCCTTTACTAAAGTTCTTAATAATATACTTCTAATAAGCTTCGAGCTCGTAGACCAATATCTTATATAATAGGCTATATCTAAAATCCTTTAAACGAGCGCCCTCCTTAAAGTTAATCTTATAATCTATACTTCGTCAGTAGAGTAGAAGGACGTCGGACTATACTTTATTAAACATATCGTAGTATTTAGCGTAGGCGAAGGAGATAATAGCTCGTATTCGTCGCTTAAGATCTTCTTTATCGTCTTCTAGGCCCTCTTCGGCCTATTATTGTTTGGCTTAAATAAAGCGATCTATTTCTTAAATACTTATAATATAAATACCTTCGTCCCCTACCAATCTTATAGCCTTTCGGAATACTCTTACGTCGAAAGTATTCATTTCGATACGTATTAGCTTTAAAATAGTACGCTTCCTTTAATCTTATAAGACTACTACCTTCTCTAATTACTCGATTCGCTTCTTAACGACACACTCGTCGCGTCTTCGCTTATCCTTTTCCGACATCAGTTTCTCTCTATAGAGTATATCGGCCTAATAGTCTAAGTAATATAGCAGTTCGCTAGCGAGATCCATTTAAATCTTAGAAGGTAGGAGGAATAGTAGTAAATTATTTAGAAACAAAAGGCACCGTCTACCATAGTCTACTAAAATATCCAAATTCGTAAAGAAACGTCGGCTAAGGATAACGTCATATACTATATCTAAGATCACTAGAACTTAGTTAAATAGTAGCCTACCCTATACCCATAAATGAGCCTTCAAAGTTATACGTAAATACTAGTCTATCTTACCTAAATAGCCTCCCACGGGGAGAGGTTCTAGGTTATTATACACTTCTACTAACAAATGTTTTATAATTTTTTAAGCGAATACTATACTTACGAAGATATCGCCATTTACTCCTATATTAATAAATATATTAAATATAGTTAAAGAAAGTCTATTGAAAACTATTTAGCTAGTAACAAAGAACTATTTGCCACCTATATATCTCCGAAGAAATCCTACGTTTTACGCTTCTACTATCGATATATTCCTTAGGTAGAAGTCAACTTCTCCTAAGGTTACTAGTTTTCCAACGAGTTCGAGCTAATTTCGACGATACGTTCGTTTACTAAGATTACTACTACTATAACTAAGACGGGGCGATTATCTACAATATCTCCGCCGAAGTAGTAATTAAGGGTAGCGATAATACGTATATAATTACGAAGAGCTACAAGAGTAGTTCCCTTATCGAGACAATTGCAGCTAACGTATCCTAGCTTTTTGTAAACGAAGCATAGGTTCTCGGAAATCAAACGGTCTAATTCAATACTCGTAAGGCGTAGGCGATTAGCGAATATACGTTAGCCGGCTACGTTAGTTGTACCTCCTCTACGTTAGGTATTCCCGCTAATATTACCCTATCGACTATTATTCCAATTATTACCGTTCGTAGTTCCAATCGTCGTAGTAGTACTAATTACATCTATACAACGCTTCGAGTTCGTAATAGTATTATCGATCTTAGTAGCGTAGCGAATATATTCCTCGAAAGTAATAGTCGAGTCTAAGTACTTAATAGTACACTAGATTTACAACATAGTAGTTAAGTAGCACTTAAACTCCTTCTTCCATTTAGCCTTAAGCTTACAGTATTCGCTAGCTAAGCGGACGAAATCGTTCTTAAAGTTACGGAACGATATACTAGGCTTTATTAGGAGCTCGTTAAATTTAGTTAAGGCATCTTCTTTTAGATTAGGATTACGATACACTTTCTATAAGTAGTCTAAAAGCTAGTCTAAAGTCTCGATACAGTCGAAATAATCGGAAAGTATATAAGGATTCAAATTATTCGCAGCGGCGCCTCTTAATTACGATACAATATAAGTACATCGAACATTATCGTTAGCAAAGTAGTCGACGTTAACAAAGAACTTATCTTATAAAGCAGTCTACTAGACTTCGAAGGTAATCTTATCGATAATAGTATCGCTCGTAAAGGTCTAGATATTTAGCTACTTAGCGCTTCGCTTCCCCGATATAGTATTTCTAGTACCGTAACTACGGTTAGAGAATCTAATTCCCTCGCAGCGGCTACGCTTACGAAGAAGTTCGGCTCAAAGTTTAGTAATAACAGCCGATTCGGATTAAATCGATTCCTCGTATTTTATCAACTAAACGATACAAGCGTTCCGTCTAACTAAGAGTATCTCTTACTCTCGAATTATCTACTACTATTTATCGTACTAAATCTTTATATTAAGGAACTTCTTATTAGTATCCTCTACGCGTACTAAGAGCTCGTTAATCTAAGTCTAAGTATAAGTAACTAGGCTCTCGATCTAGCTAATATACTCCTCTAACTCGTATATACGTTTGCCAAACTCAAATACCTAATCGGTCATATTAAATAGCAAAGCGTTCAAATCCTTCGTTATCTTATAAGCCTCAATTATCTACTAATCGTAGGCTATAGCTATAAAAGCGCGTAACTTAAACTCGTAGAAAAAGGCTTCGATATTAGTATTCGCTAGGTAAACGAAGTCCTTTGTAGTTATTAGTAGTAGCGCATTAGAGAATATTGCTTTACTACGCGCGGTTATAGGTCGGAAAAGAATAGCCGCTTCGCCCTTCTAGCTAACGCGATAGGCGATAGCGTTAATCTTAGCGAATATATCGTTGAAGATATCGCTCGAATCTATATCGTAAACGTAGCCATCGGCCTCTTTAAGTATACGCTTAAAACGCTCGAAGATAAGTTCGTTATCGTCAGGCTTACCCAACTCGCCAACTATAACATCTAGGCTAATACGACCCAATATTTATTCGTAAAAGAGTTCGAAGAAATTAGCCTTCAACGCGGTCGAACATCGTCGGTACTTCGTATTAGGAGCAGTGTCTTCCTTAGGGAAATAGGCTATATCTTCGAGCTAGAAAGATACCTCAACGACTACCGCAACGCCATTGGCTTCCTTCTCTTCTATTATTAATACTATCTTCGAAGATAAGCTTACTTATACGTAATTTTAGTAGTATAGATCGTACGTCGCTTCTCGATAGAGATCAACGTTTCGGGTTTCGAGTACCTATAGTAGTCGCGTTATAAGGATTAGACGTAATATAGTATATCTTTCAAAAGGCCTCGCTAAGTAAATTTAAGGGAGCTATAAATTATATTACGGTAAAGAGGTTAAACGTTAGAAAATCGTAGTAAACCTATCCTATATTATAGAATCTATAGCTAAAGAGTAAAAAGAGAAGAAAGCGCGAAAGTAAAAAACGCGTATATAGAAAGTAAGGTCCTAGCCCTATACGCATAGACCACCTCAGGTTACGTATTACGGTACGTAAGGTGCTACTATACTAGCTACTACATTAGCCACCGTACTAGCCACCTTGTATATACTAGACTTCCACCTAACCCTGCAGCCAACCCTACAGCCTATACTGCTAGCCGTAATACCTAATATATAAAGAAAGAAGGAACTCTTCTAAAAGGTAAGACTATTTATAAGTATAGATAATACTATAAAGAAAAGACTACTCTTCTTATTATCTACTATAATAACCTTAATATCGACAAAGTTATAATACTAATTCTTTATAAACTAAGAAAGTAGAGTAATATTCTATAATACTTTACTCTTTATCGTCGGCTATACGCTTATAAGAACGTTATTAACTTAACCGATATTATAAACCTTAGCTACTATCTTCTTACTTACCCCTTCGGCGACGTACTTTATCGAATCAAACTCTATAAACGCTAGCTCTTCGAATAAGCCCTTTATCTCCCTACGGAATTAGAGAGAGTTATATAAGGTTAGATTAGACTTTTTCTCTAAGACGATATTACAACCTACTCGTCTAATAGCCTCGCGTACGCCTAACTAGGCAAATGCGTCGATAAGCCACTTAACGTTACGACTATTACGATACTAAGCCTCTAAGAACGTCGTTAAGTTATATGTATTCGGCTACTACTATTTCGATCTACGCCGATTAGATTTAACCTAATCTTTACGCCTATTCTACGAGCCAACGGTTACTTCAACGACGTTACTAAGGACGTTGTCGCTATCGGCGAGTAGCTTAGGATAAGGGTCTTCGATACGGTCGCTATTAAGAAACGATAGCTCCAACGATAGGACGTTTGGGAAGCTTAGCCGGGCTAGTATATCTTATAGATCCAGCAGATTTACTTAGGCTTTATCCTAACTTAACGGCGAGTCTACTAAATACGGAGAATTTGCTATCTCGTAGGTAAAATCTATACCGTTGTAATTATAGTAATGTAAAGAGTAAGAGGGTATTTTCCGTTTATTTATCTAGGTAATATTAGTAGCGTAGTTATAGGTTCTTTATTTATACTAAGCAAAAGGTCTTATTATATTAGTAAGGAGCCAAATCCTAAACTTAGACTAATATATAAATATAGTCTAAGGTATAATATAATTAGCTAAAAAGTAGTAAGTTAGTCAAAATAGCTAATGTAACTCTATACTAACAAAACTATATACTAATCGGTCTAATGCTATACTTCGGCTAAGCTAAATGGTTTTATCTAACTATAATGGGAAATGATAAATGTACACCCACATATTAGTCTGAGTCTGAGATAACTCCTAGGAGGGTATATATGTGAGCACCTCGGCCTCCTAGGGAGCAGTTCTCTATCTCCAGAACCACACACTTCTTCTTCTTCCTTCAAAATTTGACCATCAATTGAAAAGAAAAAACGCGTCGGTCTGCGACAGGTGAGCCACCACACTGGCTCACATCTAGGGGGGAGGGGCCGAGTCATTGGATGACAATGAGGATAAGATTTGGCTAGAATGCTTCTTTTGAGAAAAAACTACAATAAAGAGCACGATATTATACATAAAAGACGAACCACTCAGTCTATGGCCCGCACGAACCCGTTGCCGGCGGCAACTTGCCGCTTAACAGCGGCCGCCGTGGCGCTGACCTCTGCACCTTTGCGCCGGCGTGCTGCGCCGCAACCGCGTGTGTAACACCCCGTCACATGGCACGGACACTTGGGGATAAGGGCCGTCCAACCGGGAGTTTTCGCTGTGGATAATGTGCATATTCCCAGCTCTGCCGCCCATCCCAGACGCCGTGATGCTCATAACCACCAATTCTGCACCAGCGCTTACTCTACCTCAAGGAGGTGGCTCTTGATCCAGGGCTCCTACACGACTAGGGCCTAAGGGGCTGAAGCGGCTGACCCGCGGGGCGTCTCAACGCAGGCTCCAGCATCCAGCATCTCTATGGTACGCACGGCGCGTTTTTGGTTGACAGCCGCGAGGGCGATTTCAAAAAAGAAAGGTTCATAGGTGCAAGTCTAGTTAATTAAGGTACCTTGGGCTTCACAGGTTGAAAGGTCTGTTTTAACCAGCGAGCCGAATAGAAGATAAACCTTAGGTACTAGGTATACAGTGGAGGACAGCTAAATAAGTGCGAAGTCGACAATGCGCGAAGTCGACAATGCGCGAAGTCGACAAGGTGCAGAAGTCGATAAGGAGTAGAGGGTTATAACGACGCTCGACAATGTGCGAAGTCGACAAGGTGCAGAAGTCGACAATGCGCGAAGTCGATAAGGTGCGGAAGTCGACAAGGTGCAAGGTGTGGAAAGGTTTTCTAGGTGCAGGAGGGAGACTGTCGGAGAGGAAGCAGTATAGCCTCAAAGTTCAAGAAGGTTCATCTTATTCGGCTCGTTTGTCGCAACAAACCTTAAAACCTGCGAAGCTTAATTAACTAGGCTCGCACCCAATGACCTTTTTTTTTTAGGGACTGCCTCGCAGCCGTTACCACAGTGGAAGTCGACAAGGTGCGAAAGTCAAGGAAGTCCACAAGGTGCGGAAAGTCGAGGAAGTCGACAAGGTGCGGAAGTTAAGGAAGTCGACAAGGTTTAGAGGGCTACGACGACGGTCGACGATGCGCGAAGTCGACAAGGTGCGAAGGGCTACGACGATAAGGTGTGGAAGTCGACAAGGTGCGGAAGTCGACAAGATGCGGGAAGTCAACTCGGTTAATTAGAGGCCGTGTCCGGACGTCCTCTCCCGGCGTCGGCTAATAACCTCAAGTGCCGACAATGCCCGACCGACTGACTGAGACTAAAAGCCTAAGTCTTAGTACTGCTTTAAGCGTACCAATTGGACACTTCGCTAAGGTAGGAACACTGGTACCCGGTTCACCATACCACCACCAAATCGAGTGATCCCCATTTCGATATCAATCAGACCCCTCCTTTTCAATCCTGAGATACAATACTTGACACAAGAAACAAGTTTCAAGATAGTGGAAGTCGACTCTTACAATATGGCGGCCCACCTAGTTCCTGTGCAGAATGTCCAGATCGATTCGCATTTCTGGTCTCAGGTCCAGCAGGGCTCGCGAGAGAAGGTGATTCCGGCCATCATTCGAGCTCAGAAATCCACTGGACATTGGTATTGTCTGACCTGGAAAGAAGGTCACAATGTCAAACCTCATGTGAGTGTAATTCTCAACATTCCCGGTCTACAGCCGACAAGTACGATAGGCCATGTTCGCTAACATCTTAAAGCCTTTCTGGGACAGCGATATCTTCAAGGTTATCGAGGCAGCGTGCTATTCGCTCGTGGTCCACAAAGACAAGGACATGCTGGCCGACGTCGAGGAAGCAGTAGATATGATTAGAGCTGCACAACACCCCGATGGCTACATCAACTCCTACTACACCGTCAATGGTATCAACAAACGATGGACAAACCTCCGCGATATGCATGAGATGTACTGTCTTGGGCACCTATTCGAGGCTTGTGTTGCCTACGAGACACTGACCGGAAGTGGCCGGCTACTTGAACCTGTCATGAAAGCTGTCCGTCATGTGGACGGGCTTTTTGGAGCAGAGCCCGGGAAGAAACGAGGATACCCCGGTCACCAAGAGATCGAGATTGGTCTGCTCAGACTGTACGAGATGACCAAGGAGCCGATCCTCATGAAACTGGCAAAGTACTTTATCCTTGAGCGAGGTCAGCGAGACGAGGCCGGCGAAACATTCTTCGACCACGAAGCTAAGGCTCGAGGAGGTGACCCGTACGACCATATGGGCTCCGAAATGCGAACTTGCTACGACACTCCACGAGACTACGGTTATCACCAGGCAGAGAAACCTCTGGAGGAAACCACGGAAGTGAAAGGCCACTCTGTAAGGGCCATCTACTTCTATAAGGCCGCGAGCAGCTTGGTTCGTCTGACGGGTGGAGCGAAAATCAAGACGGCTTTGGACCGGCTATGGAGAGACATGGTCGATCACAAGTTGTATGTCACCGGTGGTCTGGGCGCCATCCGGCAGTGGGAAGGTTTCGGTCCGGCTTATTTTCTCGGGGACTGCGAGGATGGTGGCACATGCTACGCCGAAACCTGTGCCTGCTTCGCTCTGGTTCTCTGGTGTCAGGAGCTTCTGCGTCTGGACCTCAACTCGGAATATGCGGACGTTATGGAGATCGGCCTGTACAACGGCTTCCTGGGGTCTCTAGGCCAGGACGGAGCCTCCTTCTACTATCAGAACCCGCTGCGTACACGGCCCGGACATCCGAAACTGCGCGACACTTGGTTTGACATTGCTTGTTGCCCTCCGAATGTAGCGAAGCTACTCGGACAGTTGGGCACGTTGATCTACTCTTACCAGGAAAATCTGGTGGCCATTCATCTCTTCATAGAGAGCACGGTACAAGTGCCCGGCACTGATGTGATCGTCTCCCAAACGACCGACATGCCCTGGTCAGGAGAGGTAATTATCAAAGTCGAAGGCACCACTGGGTTGGCAATTCGAATTCCAAGCTGGGCGGAAGGATATACATGCTCTGCCAAAGGCGAGATGAAGGCTGGCTACCTTTACATCCCCAGCGCAACTGATACCGTTGTCAACCTCAGCTTTCCTCTCCACCCGCAAAAGATCTTCGCGAATCCCGCGACAGGGAAGGATGAGGTCTGCCTCATGAGAGGACCGCTGGTCTACTGTCTCGAGGACGTCGATAACGGAGATGTCAATGTGGACAATGTGGCTTTTGTGGATGGGCCAGTTTCGCTAGGGGAAAGAATAGAAATAGGGCCCGTCCATCAGGCCATATCCATCAACGCTACTGGGAAAGAGCTGGATACCGAGGGCTGGAGTTCTCTGTATGGTCCGAAGGCGTGGAAATATAGGGCCGAGGAAGTGAAGCTGGTCTATGTGCCCTACTTTTTGAGGGCCAACAGAGGTGGAGACGGCGGCATGAGGGTCTGGACGAAACGGCTGTCATAGTGAATTGAGTACCTAGAGTATGAGCTGATCAAAATGGATTTAACCTTCAAGATGCATAGCATTCTACTGCTCAGCTGAACCATTTCCGCTTGATCGGCTTACCGAGCGCCCAAGGAAGCTAGTAGGGACCTAGGATGAACGCAACGCAGGTCCATTGTTGCTGGGTATGATGGGCACAAAGTCCCTTTAAAGTGAACTTGGGACAGCGAGTCGATTGAGAGGAGTAGAGAAAGTCAAGGTGGGTCTATAATATATAGATAACAGGAACTTTTACCTGTCTTTGAGTATATACCGGTTGGAGTCAGAAGGCCTACTACCAGATATCTCACCCAAGTTCTAATAACATTTTGCTCTAGAAGATCTAAACTATTTACAAATCACCATCTTTCAGCCAGACCCGTAAGCCTTCTCCTTGCGACCTATTTCCACAGGCAAAGTATGGAATCAACCGGAAATCGCCTGAGCGCAGGGAAATAACATCCAGACCACCAATCTGTACTTTTTCCTCGCTGAGTTTGTCGCTAGAGCTTAGAGCAACCGAATCGAGTGGTCCGACCGCATCTCTCGACTCCAACGCATAGACAAACGGGCCCCGTTCGACAGCGACCAAGCCCTGAGTAGATTTAACCAGGTGATGAGGCTTGACGAGCCTCGGCTGCATATCGAACGTGAGTACGATGGTTTCGTCCCACTTCTTTGGACCAAAATGGATATAGCCGTTGTCGACAGAACCTTTGACCGAGGCAGAGATTTTGTATGTGTCTCGTGGTTGACGCATTGCAAACGCGATCTCCGTCTCTGAGTGGATTTGAACAGCCACATGACCATCCCAGGGGTATTTGGTCGACACTTTGACCTCCACTGTGTCGGACTTGTAGTGGCTGCCGATGTACAGGTTCAGAGCAATGGTGTTGTCTGAAACTGTGAAGACATACTCCTCCAGAGAGTTTAGGAAGCGCGACAGGTTCGGCGGGCAACAACAGACCTCGAACCACGAGTGGCGCTTCATGTGATCTGTCGAGAGGGGTTGGTCATAGAGGAAGCTCGTGCCGTCGAGCGAGACCCCGGCGGCGACGTTATTGTACAAAGCCCTTTCCATGACTTCAGCCACCCTTCGGGATAGTTGTCTCTGTAGCATCCGTTGGCCCAAGAAAAGAATGCCAATCGAGGCGCAAGTCTCCGCGTAGCCGTCCAAAGGGAGCTCGTAGTTTTCGCCATACCCTTCCCATACATGGATCGAACCGATGCCGCCGTGGAGGTACATATGGCACTCAACCATGTTGTCGAACAATCTATCCACGGCCTCATTGAGTGTCTTGTCGCCGGTGAGCGATGCCAGATCCTGGACAGCCGCCAAATGGTACATGGACCGCACGCTATGACCACAGAGCTTCTCGGTATCTCTGATCTGCTGATTTGCCTGCATGTACCAGTATGCCCTGGGGTGTGGGAAATAGGAGATGTCCACGCCAGGCGGAGGAGGAGGGATCCACGTTGCGGGATCGTCACCGCGAGCACGCGCCTCATTGTCGAAGAATTCGCCGTCTTGGTAGCCACGTTGCTCCAAGAAGTACTGAGCGAGCTCAAAGTACCTCTTCTCCGGACGCACATGATACAGCCTAAACAGAGCAAGCTCGATCTCCTGATGGCCGGGGTAGCCGTGGATCTTGCCGGGTTCCGGGCCGAAGATGGTGCAAATATAGTCGACATACCGGCACATTATGTCCAGGAAGCGAGTCGACTTGGTAACACCGTAGTGAGTGACTGCCGCCTCGAGAAGATGGCCTGCGTCGTAGAGCTCGATGTTGTGAGTCACGTTGGTCCAGCGTTCCTCCGGCACGACAACCGTGTGGTACGTGTTGAAGTACCCGTCCGGGCCCTGACCAGCTTCGATCATGTCCACTGCCTCCTCCACCCATGACGAGTAGGTTGAGTAAATAGGGTCTGCCTCCGGGATCCAGTTCAGGGCACGGCAAACTGCCTCGATAAACTTGGCAACGTCTGAGTCCCAGTCCATATGAGGCTGGTCCGGGTCGCCGTGCTTCCAGGTGTGCTTGAGGGAGTTCCACCTGGGGCTTTCTTTCAGCTGCCGAAACATGTACGGAATGGTGACCTTCCGGTCGACTTGGATACGAGCATTCCAGAAGGCATCATCAATCTTGACCCGTGCAGGTGTTTGTCGGTCCTTCTGGTGACAGGTGGAAATCTGGTTCCCGTTCAGCTTTTGCTGGGAGTCCGATCCAATTGAGCCCATGACGAAAATAATTGACAAGTATCGTGACACTTGAGCTGGTGGTGGACAAAATGAGGAGCAGAGCTGTGGGACAGAGACTATGGTAGTTTCTGTTCAGTAACTTTGCGGCCGCATAAAAGACTCGAAGACGTCCAGAGGTAAGCGACATATACTTGATGGTCTTCGACAACTAGGGGGGTCCAGGTATACTAGCGCCGGGGTCCGGCCTCTCGGTTCGGGTATTTTCTGGTCGAGGCCCATGGACGAACCTAGCCATCCATTCGATCCGAAGGTACGGCCCCAAGGGGTGGAGATACTTCTATAATGCATAATTAGACGCGGTGCAGTGGACTGGAGGGCGAAATACAGCTCGGTTAATAAAGGTCGGTTAATGATCCGACCACGACCCACAGTACCGAGAAGACGGTTAATTACCCCGCGGTCCGGCTTTATTCCCCGCGGGTCTTGGCGCCGCTCCGTGGGTTACCCCCAGTGAAGACCGAGATGCTTGCACCGAAAGTGGGTCGCCAAGGTCCGATTTACACCGTAGCCAATTCGATTCGGTGCTGAGAAACCAAACGCTAGTGACAACCGCGCTATGTGAACTTGCACTGTCGTGCCCCAGCGACACGTTAATTACAGTCTGGGGATGCGGGGGAATGACCTGGGGCCGTGTTCGGCTGTGGAGAACTGGAGACCGACCACCGTGGACCGGCCATCGCCAAACTTCTTATTAAAGATCCGCTCCTGTCCAGACCGAGTGACACTGTGACCCTGTTTTTCGAAGCCTTGCAGATCTGGAGCCATCGGACGCTTTCCAGAAGCATCATCAAGTAGCTTCTACCCAGTCGGGCTGCTCTTGTCTCTCTGTTAGTCCCATCGTTTTTGTCCCCAAGTATGTCTGACGTGCGGCCGGGGTCTCCGGCACCTGCCGCGCACAATGCGTCAATGCCGGCCGAGACCAAGACCGGCAGAGACATCGAGCACCTCGAATCCCTCGGCGACGGCCTTCGCATTGAAGGCTTCTCCTCAAAATCCGAATTCGAAGAAGCCAGGAATGCCACCTTGGCGGAGCATTCGCTCTCTGTTTGGGATGGCTTCAAGGCCTACCCCAACGCCGTCTTCTGGTGTCTCGTCATCTCCGGGACTATCATCATGGAAGGTTATGACCAGATCTTCATCGGTTCTCTCTACGCGCAAAACGCCTTCCAGCAGAGATTTGGCATTCCCTTCGGCGACGGTTACCAGATTCCGGCAAAGTGGCAGACAACCCTGAGCATGGTGCAGTTCATCGGATCGATTATCGGAAACATAATCAACCCCCTCCTGACGGAGCGTTTCGGCATGAGGCGCGTTATCCTGGGGACTCTCGTCTACTTGGCCGGCATGGTCTTTGTTACATTTTTCGCCACGTCCCTCGGCATGCTGACCGCCGGCATCCTGTTGTGTGCCATCGCATACGGCGTCTTCAGTACGGCCGGCGCCGTCTACGCCTCGGAGGTGTGCCCCGTTGTTCTTCGGGGCTACCTTACTTCGTACATCCTCCTGTGTTTCGTTATCGGCCAGCTTGTCTCCGCGGGCGTGACATACAGTGTGCAAGGCATGGCCTCCCAGTGGGCCTATAAGATCCCTTTCGCAGTCCAGTGGGCGTGGTTCCCGCCTCTAGCAATAGGCATCTATTTTGCCCCCGAGTCGCCATGGTACAAATCCCCGTCAAGCCACCCTTCCTCCTAGTCCTGCGTGCTGACACTCAGTGTTTCTCAGGTGGCTTGTCCGCAAGGGCCGCCTCGCCGATGCCGAGAAGTCCCTCCGACGGCTCGGCAACGCCGTCAACCCCCACGAACAAGTTGCCATGATGGTCCACACCAACCGCGTCGAGCAGGAGCTTGACTTTGGTACCACATATAAAGACTGTTTCATGGGAGTCGACCGCCGCAGGACCGAGATCGCTTGCGGCGCGTTTATCGTCCAAGCAGCCTGCGGTTCTATCGTGGCAGGGCAGTTGGCCTTCTTCTTCGAGCAAGCAGGCCTGGCAAACACCCTAGCTTTCCAGCTCACCCTGGGCGCAACAGGACTGTCATTCGTCGCTACTGTAGGCGGCTGGTTTCTCCTCTCCTGGATGGGCCGTCGCACGCTCTACCTCTGGGGCCTCTGTTTCATCGTCGTCATCCTCTTCATTATGGGATTCCTGGCCTTGGCCCCTTATGGCAACTCGGGTGCAAAGTGGGCTACCGCCTCCTGCGTCTTTCTGTACGACCTGGTGTTCTTCCCAATGGTGGCCGGACCGTGTTATGTCATCTCTGCCGAGGTCTCGTCAACAAGGCTGCGAGGCCGAACGGTCGGCATTGCTCGGAATGCCTACAACCTCATCTATATCATCATCAACGTGATCAACCCTCAGATGATCAATCCGACTGCAGGCAATTGGAAGGGCAAGATCGGGTTCTTCTGGGCGCCGGTCACTATTCTCTGTGTTGTCTGGACGTATTACAGAATGCCCGAGTGCAAGGGTCGAACATACGAAGAGTTGGATTTGTTATTTGCAAACAGGGTGCCAGCCAGGAAGTTCAAGACGGCCGTGGTGGATGCCTTTGCCGAGGATGAGCAGGGGCAAGTCAAGCTTGAGTAGTGTATCCCGCAGTTTCTGTTCTTCGACTTTCGTATTTCGGTGTGATCACGGCTATGTTACCTAGGTACCTTGCATTGGTTAGTTTAACGGCACCATGGGTATGACAAGTCCCCCTTAGCTAGTATAGGATATTGGACGTTTCCCCTGACCCTGACCAATGATTGGAGCTCAAAACCCGCCCCGTCGTTTGGCAGTGAAAAAGGACATCAACTCTGGGTGTGTTAGTCCGGATATGCCCGAATCTGAAGGGCTTTCCTTACCTCATCTTTCAAGTGACCACTAATATGTATTCCACGACCCATATCGAGACCTCGGAGACATTGCATGATACTGGTGGGATTTAAAATGACGGATAATCTTGCGGCTTCCGCAGGGAACCATTTTCATATTTCAGCAGATACTGTCCTCATAAAGCCAGGCCCGTCCCACTCCGCGTCCAGCGATAAAGTGCCAGAACCGCTCGTCTTCGAAAACGCGACACTTTCTCGGATACCCTGCGCCCCTGTGCTTGCGACACAGCTGACCGCAGAATCTGCCTGTATTTGCGCTAGCAAAGCATTAGCAAACCGCCATTAAGATATTCGAGTCTCTCTCACCTGATACTCCGAGTCTAATGTGGCTACGCAAGCCTCCGTAGCTCTGATCACCGTTTCGCAGGCGCTGACGGTCCGTGCTTCTGTCTGCTCTTGGAACCGATCAATCACCAGCAAGAGAACGAAGCTGCCTTGGAGCAGCAAGATGCCCATGAAATAGGGCATAAAGCTGAGATCAGGGTCCACATCCAGAATCTGCACCAGTGTCTCGGCCGCTTTCACCGCATGGTCCTTGGTGGATGAAAACTCGGGCGACAGCATCCAAAAGTCCTTGTCTTCAAGCATGGACACTGGGTCGCACTTCCCAGCCAAGAGAATATAGCAAATTTGAATGACAAAGTCAGCATAGCCGACCACGGTCCTAGTATGGAGTGCTCGCTGTTGAGAGTCCGTGTTCGAATTTTCCAGAGGCCACGGCTGGCGAGCCTGGAAAGTGACCAAGCTTTCCTTATATGTCAGAAGTTGCCGCGTTATTTGAGCCTCTATTGCCTGTGCGTGCGGTGTCATCCGGTATTGCTCGCCCAGGAAAGGATGCTGCGTGCCGTGGTTGTGGTCGATGATTTCGCCGATGATGGTCATCAGAGGTAAGAGAAAGCCGAACACGGTATGACCCGTGCAGGTGAACGATGGCAAGCCCGGACGATCCGCCAAAGGGTCAGTAGACGTCAGAAAGCGGCCAGACTGCCATGCGGCTTCGTCTAAAGGAAGGAGCAGCTCTGAGCATTCTGCGTCGGTCAATGCCAGATGGCGGTTGTAGCAAAGAGCAAGATACCGGTCTTGGATATACAGCAACCACCATGTCCGCCGCCGTTCTTCTTGTTGCTCCTCCCCAAGCTCATGCTGCTCGCGGCCGGAAGGGGGATCTGGCGGAGATTCGCCAGCAGCAGACGACAAGTCCATGGTGACCGCTCCGAAGTCGAAAGCATCCCAATCCGTCCACGAGGCGAGGATGGATTGAGGCACTGATTCGGTGCCTTTCTGGAACATGGCAAGTTTGGTGGAGGGCTCTAGGTTCAACCGCAGCTCTCTGGCCAAAGTGAAAGCTGCGTGCCACCATCTCATGCTCGCAGCTTTCCTCTCGCTGGCGGAAGCGACGGCTGCAATATGCATGTACGTGACGACATCGTCTATCGTGCCTTGCTCGTGGAACGAAGACGTATCATCGGCCGCATTCTCCTCCGCCAAGCCTGTCATTTGTCTTCCGCTGGGTGGAAACATGCTGCTTTGCCGAGATGCTTCCGGATACCCGTAATCCACATGAACTAGAGGCTTCAGAAGCTGCACAGTAAGGGTGTATAGTTTACTGCTGACACTCTGCCTCCTTTTATGGGACCACGTCAGCATCTCGTCGCAGCCAGTCTCTGCCGCGACACATAGCATGCTGGCCAACAGCGCCGCTGAACATGGTCGGGGGTTCTTTCTATCCAGCACTGAAGATGCACGGAAAACAAAGGCATGAATATGTCGGCAAGCTGGATGCAGGACATCCTCGAAAGTGCTTGAGAAGTAGGTCTCCAAGAGGCTGCAAGCCATCGGGATGGTGAGGAACGATCGGATGAAGGGCAATACGGGCCCCAGAACCGGATACTCGAACGTATGCGGGGCTTGACTCTCTTGATCCGTAGATAACCTCGCGTGCGCCGTCGCCGTGTTGGATGCGAAAGAGCCCCAGTCCACAGGATGCTGATTGACAGGTCGATTCGGAAACGCATCACTCAACACGTTCGGTGATGCATTCTCCACGTGCAAGTCTGGTGGCGCAAACGCTGCCGGAAGGCGATTAGAGGCCACCTAGAGTGAAAGCTTCGGCGTAATCTCTTGACTTACCGACGAAATCCCGATCGACCATGCCCGCCTGTCGACCATTACTATTAGCTACGGCGATGCCGAATCCAGACGACTCAAACCGAGCGGCTCCCTGTGCGTGTCGTCCGTTGGTCGGCTCATGGCGGTGCTCCTGTTGATCTCGGACAAAGCTATCTGCATTGTGTATCTGATCCACAGATGCAAAACCAGGCAGAGCCTCCTGTAGCTGACTGTCTTCGGCGGACTGAGAGTCATGTGACGGGCGACGTCCGATATGGCCATTCCGCGGTGGCTTGCCGCGTTTACGGGTTCCTCTAAGGAAGGTGCATGCAGCCGAATCTAAATCACCATGAGCAATGGAACTTTTGAGGCGTGTGAACACGACTGGGTTTCTGTTACCTGCGCATCTCGAGCACGGAACGTTACCCTGGAAACTGTGAGCCTAGGCCAGGAATATGTGGTCCGGCGGACAGTGGGGAGAAATGCTCACGTCGCACTTCACGCGTCTTTGGTGACAGATGTCACAGGCGCGAGATATCCTCTGCTTCTTTCGGGCGTACTGCTGTGTATCTACAGACGCCGAGTCCCGACTGTCGGGGGATTCTCCTGTGTAGTCAAATGAGGCGGCCATGGTTCAATTATACGCAGAGTCACATGTAGAAATCACACGAAGGACACTCGCAGTATGTGAGTAGAAAGTGCATTTTATTAGGTAGGTAAAGTCCCCAAAGACAATCCAGCTCTAGAGCCCAAAGGGGTACGATCAAGCGCTGCGCTAACCCGGTCACCTGAGCCGACCTCGGATAATTAATTGCACGGACCGTCTCCACACTTGACGACCACTCGTCCGGAGTCCCCTCATGCGAAAACCTTAACAGCTAAGGCACCTAGCAAGGGAAAGTTGAGACGATGCGGCGGTCACACTGAGTTTTCGACACGCAGCCACCGTTTCCTTGAACAATCACAGAATATGCCGGCCCCCCGCCATTCTTGCGGTCCTCACTGGTCCACATCAGGTTCCCGTACCGGAACTTGACCGTCCACGTCGGCGAGTCCTGCATCGGAGTCACTCCCAGCGGCACCGCGAGCTTCGCGTCAGCAGGAACGTCGAGGATTGTCTCCTGAGTCCACTGCAGAGGAATATTGCTTGCCGACCATAGATTCGCCGTGTCGCTCTTGCCCAGAGTCCAGTAGATGCTGACAGTTACATCGCCGTCGCCGCCTGTGCCCTTGACGTAGTTCTCCGGCATGTCCAAGGTGCAAGTCGCCGTCGGTGCCGGCTGGGCGGTCGATGTCGGGGACGGTGGAGGAGCGACGGAGTGGCTGGTGGTGGAACTGGTAGCTGTCTGGGGCGAAGCAGTGGGAGAGTGGCGGCTGGAATCGGTTGTTGTCTGCGGCAACGAGGCGGACGAGGAATGACTGCTAGAACTAGCAGAGCTTATGCTCGGCTGGGACGAAGAAATGGGAGACATGCTGCTGGGTCTGGCGGCTGACGTGGAACTGGAACTGGCGCTTGAAGCGGTAGTTGCTGGAGTTGTCGCGTCGGTGCTTGTGCCTCTGGGACATGACTGTCGTCTCGCAGGTCCGGTCTCGGGTTCCTGGAAAATCTGATCGGCGGACGGTTCCCATTCCTTCTGAATGACATTTCCTAAAGAAGTAGATTAAATTGTCAGTATTGTCGGGTTGCCCCCTAACGCCAAGTAGACTAGGTAGTCCTTTGAGCCTCTTACCGGTCTCGAGAAACAACCTCCACTTTGCTGGCTCCTGTTTAGCAGCTGCACCGTCCGGACCACACTTTGCAATTGGGGCCGGCATATACTGGATCAAAACTTTCCCGCGGCTAGTTTCGAACCCGACATCCCAATGTGCACTTCCAGTCATGGGTGAGTATGGAACTACCTTGAACCTGCTTGCAATTTGGTTTGCCCCGAACATGTCTGTTAGCTTCGCCCCGATCTTCCAATTGAGTTCTGGGTATGCTGCTTCACCAAAGCCGGCATTTGGATCGTTGCTAAATGTGTAAGGGGTCTCCCATATCCTTGGGCGCGGTACAACAAGGTAGAGCTGTGGGTCGTTCTCATCATCAAACATGTGTCCCAGATCGCCCTTGTCGACTTTGTTTCGAAGCTCGCCAAGACCATACTCGGTAGAATACTATTATCCCCCAAGTTAGCCAGCCCGTTGGCACCCAATCACTGACTGCCAGACCACTCACCTGTTTTCTTGGGCCGTTTGCCAACCCGCTCTCTATGGCGGTGAGGACTTCGGCCTCGAATTGCGTAAGGTCTCCAGTCCGCGCTGCGTAAGTAAACGTTGAATCCTCCCAGAAATGCCCGACCCAGGCGCCCTTCTGAGATATTGCGACAAGCAAGGTACAGCCACATAGGTCAATTACGCCTAAGGTGTCCACCGAGTCTCCGAACTTGATATAATTGTACGAGGTATCCACCCCCTCACCAGTGAGATCGATCGTGTTTCTCGGCACCAATGAGGCTTTGTACGTCTCTACAACAACTTCACGGTTAGAACTGTAGGAACAAAGGCTACAGTGCGAGTGTACCACATACCTCCCCGGATGAATCTAAGTACGTCGTAGTCGTAATTCTCAGGTCCAAACCATGTCCCAGGTGCCGGCTCGGTGTTAGGTAGGGGAGCAACTTTTGTGTCGGGCTTGGCTTTGGAACCGCAGCCATTATTGCCACAGGTCCTGCGACCACAGTACGGAATCGGCTCAAGCGACGTCGTGGCGGTTGATGCCGTTACGCTACATGCCGTGACCGTGCTATAGGCGAGTGTTGAACATCCCGTAGTCTGTTGTTGACGGCGGCGAGCACCCTGCTGTTCATGCGATCCTGGTGGCTGGGTCGTAACGGAGCAGAAGACGCTCTCGTAGGTACCAGTGACAGAGACGGAGCACGTGGTAGAAGAACTAGATGCCGTGGAGGTCGGGGAGCTTGTTGCCTGACTAGTAGGGTTGTCTGTGCCGCTGGGTTTGTTCGTATTGTCGGGGTCGCCACCCGGGGGTCCGCCGCCACGACCTCCGCCGCCGCCGCCTCCTCCGCCACAGAAACCAATTTTGACGCCGAAGATGACTACGCAGAACTTCGGCAGCTTTATAACTATGTTGATGGGAAAGAACGGGATACAGCCCCAGCACTATGATATGAGCGAGTTAGCATGCATTCGGTTTAGGCAGGTAACGTAAGATGGGGAAAAACACTTGCAATTTCTGGCGGACCCCCCTCCGGGACAAACACAGGTACAACAGTAGGCGAAGAGCCTCCGGGCGATGTAGTCGTTATGACAGTACACTCTGTGAAGCCCCCTGTCAGGGTCTGTAAGCTTGCACCTGGTGGAAGAGCAGTCATAGTTGATGTGACCATCGTCTCGAAATCAGGAGGGAAGCCCGGTGGCAAGTCGATGGCCAGGGCGCCCCAAACCTCCGGATCAGGTATGCCAGACGCGACGGTTGACTTCAGGAAGCATGGCGTGCCTTCTTGAGTCGGGGCCCAGACAATGGCCTCGCAGTTGGGCCAACTGGCACAAGCCTCGCAGCATTGGGTGTACGAACCGCCATAGACAGTTGACAGATCTCCGCCAAAATGATCGAAATGGCACTCGAGAAGGAACCACTTGCCGTTCGCGGCCTCGTAGAAGACATTGTCTGCGCCAGGGCAACTCGGAGCCACTGACGGCATGGTAGCAGGCCTGGACGTAGAGGACCCACCAGGGCTATCGGTCGGCCAGGATAGCGTGACCGTTTGGCCATAAGAGTCGGACGCAGGTGTGCCAGGGGGAGCCGGGGAGACAAATGTGGGCGAGGAGGTGGTGGATGAGGATGCGGAGGAGGTAGTTGGCCACGAAGTAGTAGTTGGCCACGAAGTAGTAGTTGGCCACGAAGTAGTAGTTGGCCACGAAGTAGTAGTTGGCCACGAAGCAGTAGTTGGCCACGAAGCAGTAGTTGGCCACGAAGCAGTAGTTGGCCACGAAGCAGTAGTTGGCCACGAAGCAGTAGTTGGCAACGAAGTAGTAGTTGGCCACGAAGTAGTAGCTGATGAGGACGGAGCACCTGGCCACGAAGTAGTAGTCGACGAGGGCGGAGCACCTGGTAACAAAGTAGTAGTTGCCGAGGACGGGGCACCTGGTAACGACGTACTGGTTGACGACGAGGGGGTAGCTGCCAAAGACGTACTAGCTGACGACGAGGGGGTAGCTGCCGAAGACGTGCTAGCTGGCGATGACGGTGCACCTGGCAAGGACATACTAGTTGGCGAGGAGAAGGGCGAAGCCGTGCTGAGTGAGCCAAGTGGCGAGACAGATGTTGACGAGTCGGAGGGCGGGACGATACTCGTCATCATCGAGGTTATGACTGTTGTCATGCCATTGCCTGTTTGGGTCATCGTTGTCTGCAAAACGATGGTAACAGACGGGACTGAGGTTGGTGTTAAGGGGGAGGTGAGATCAGTTGAGACCGGCTGTATCGGAGAGGTAGTTGCAGAGATCGCGGTGCTTCCATCCGTTCCAGCCGGTACGGTGCTGCCAAGGCTGTTGGTAGTTGACAAGCCAGTGGTCTTCCCTCCCGGCACTGATGCGGTACTGCCATTTGGATTGGTGGCCGTGTCAGTGGTCCTCTGGGTCGATGCAGCCGAAGCAGTTCCAGAAGACAGCGTACTACCGCCTGGGTTGGCGGCCGACGTGGAAACAGACTGCTGGGTTTGCCCAGAGGAAGAAGTTCCAGATAATGCGCTGCTACCATGTGCATCTGTGGTTGGCGAGCCAACAGTCTGCGCAGAGGAAGATCCAGCTGAAATGGAGCCTGGAGCCGATGAGGCAGTGACCTGTGGGCTGGTGGATGGCGTACCAGTCACCTGACCTGTAGGTGAGAAAGAGGATCCAGGGGATACGGTGTCGCTAATGGAATTGGGAGAAGAGATTGTCGACGAAGGGGCGCCAGTCGTTGTCTGCGAGACGGTACCTGATGACGTGGGCTTGGAGTGTGAGGCTGTGACAAACACTGGCGAGGAGGTGCTGCCGCCGGTCTTGGAGAGTGAGTCAGTCACAGACACAGACGAGATGCTGCTGTAGCCAGCTTCGGTGGACGACTCTGTCGAAGATACGGTAGACACGGTATTATAGCCGGAGTTGATAGATGAGGAATATTGTTGGCCGGCAACGCGAAGAAAGAGTTGGCTAGTCGCCACGACAGCCACGAGGAGCTTGCTGAGCAACATCTTGGGACGTCTGTCGGTATCTAGTCTATAAAGGCAGGTTCAAGTGCTGAACTGTGGACTCAGCTTGCCTCTGAGTCTAGGGAGAGTGGCCTGAACAAGTCCAGACCGCTGACGTTGTTTTGTCTGGAAGATTTATGAAAGGGAACAGAGGAAAATATGCGTGGGTGGATTTATATACTTGAGCGCCCACAGACCCAGGTGAAGACTTGTATGGTGAGCACGACCTGGCTCGAACTTCACTGATTCGTGCCACCTGAATCAGGTGTGGGAATTCACTTATCGATTCCCAACTGTTGGGCTAAAACCAACACCATTTACTTCACCGGGTCCCAGTTCACCTTCTGGAATTTGCCCACGTGCGAGGTTCCACGGAACTACCAGTGATGAAGGCACCCAAGTGTTGGGATCATGAAGATGATTCCCCGAGAAACGTTAGCACTTATTGGTCACCAAGTCCATGAGGAGTCTCTGATCAAGCAAAGACAGAACTGTTGGCCACCCAAGCGCTCGTCTGTGAGAGATTGTATGGTCATGCCGATTACTCTCTATCTCTCTTAAAGTGCTCATATAACGAGGCAAGGCATTAATCTAGAGCTCTTAATCTATGTGTCATTCCAGACAAGCACACGTATGGCAACACAAAATAGACGTGAGCGAAGGCACATAGTCACACAATTGGTGAAGATGTATGACAAGTGGCCATCATGTAGTATCTAGGGGATAATGATGTGCCAAGACTTTAGAAGCCCTCCCTAGTCGACCAACAAGCCAGAGCAGCGAGCGAGGATTCAGTCGAATGTCGGTACACCGGTTTATCCTAGGGTATCAAAATCAGTGACAGGTTAAAGAAGCAGCGAAACAGATTACACAGAGCCAGGGGGTCTATCCGAGTCGGTCGCTTGCAACACCCGGTTGGAGGTGAGGCAGTGAACAGTTGGAAGCTGATCATGTTGGGCACCGTAGTGAGTTTGCATGAATATCCGTTGTGAGTGGAACCGGTGGAGTCAGATTCACGCCTTCTTTGTACTCACTTGTTGTCGGGTGGTGGTACAATTCCAGGTTGCTGGTGAACGACTGAAAGTGACAAACCATGATACAATTGTTGGTGAAACTGATGGCGGCAAAAACCTGCGACTTTGCACCAGGGATAGGGTACAGGCCTTGATGATCATGAAGAGGAGGGTTAAACATTCGTGTCTAGATATGCTAGTTTCATCATCCGCATACCTCGCATAACCCCCCTTTCCCATACATGCCGCATACCACGCCCTATACCGAATATCCGCTGATCCTGCATATGCTGCATAGGCCGCATATAGCTAGCGGTCAGATCCGCAAGCCAAAGTTGCCGCTGGTTGCTGCACGATACCATTCTAAGGAGGGTTGATGTTGGATCCCGAGGCAGTGGTGACAATGTGGCAAGTCACACATCAGTTCTGCGTACCTTATCCTATACCGAAATACACGGAGCCTTTCCCGACCTCGTGCTGGCTGAGGCCAGAGAGCCTCGGCCAAGCAGCCGGTCGACAGTAAGTCCCCACTTGACGGCGCTCCGATGCCAGTCTGTCGTCCATACAGTCAATAAGGTTTATCTTCCATTTGGCTCGCTTGTCGAAACAAACCCTTCAACCCGCGAAGCCTAATTAACCAGGCTCGCACCTGATGATAACCTTTTTTGGTTGGGACTGCCTCGTGCAACCGTTGGAACTGCAAGCGAACACCTCCATCACCAAACCCAGCCGCGTTACACTGTCTCCTTACTCCAGTTGGGACGCCTTGAAAAAGGACTCGCCCCGTCTAGCCCACCATATCTTGCTCGTGTACACCAGCACTTATGTTCTGCATCCACGAGTCCGCTCACCGGCACCAACCGTTTTTGATCGGATATGACAATACGTCGGCAGTATAATCAGATACGTCGTCAAACCGTGAACGGTACCCTCGGTCATCCCAGTGGCACCCGACGCGCCAGCCTTCGCTAAGCACGCATGATCATAGCTCGGCTACGGTTCCCCCTTGGGTCGCAAGAGGCCTTTTGAAAGTTTTGGTGCCAGAACAAGCGAACATATTCCATATTGGCATTTTCCGCGTCCGATATGTGCAAAACTCGCATCTTCGCTCATCTCTTCTCGCTCATCTCTCCTCTCTTCTCCTGTAATTTGCTCTATAGCAAACCGCACGGCGTTCTCTGCTCGCGGATGTTAGCCTTGCGTTCCATCCAGATTATGATAAATAAGGCCGTCTATTTCTGAGAAACAGCGTTTGTGCGTATCACCTTTATCAGCGTATGTCCCTCGAGCTGTGCGGTCGACCATCTCGTCCTTGACAAAGATATGGGATACTCGCCTGGTGATGCTGGCTGTCCCCAGTCTGGTTCCGGCACCTCTGGCATGCGCCTTGTATTTTCGCGGCCAGCAAAAGCCGTGATAGTAGGCCTAGCATGTCGGCCGATGCTCCATTTGACGTCACCACTAAGGACGTAAGCAGTCCATAGTAGAATCGACTTTTTTCAGAGCCACTGCAAGAACCAGGCCCGCACACACTGCCGACGCCTTTCTATCCGAAGTACTGTGTTGGATACCACACTCGATGGCCGGCCTCGCCCATTGGGTGATTGGCAAGCCAACGGCGTGATGCCCGCATCATCAAGAGACCGAAGGCCAAGTGTAGGAGTGGCTGCTGGTGGAGGCCCTGGCCGTGGTTCATGGGCACAAAGTTGCCAACTTGCCATGGCAACCCCTAAGTGAAGGGAAGGGCAATGGGCTCACGGAAGGACAAATAAATAATATCATTAGTCTATCAAAGTCAACGAAGCTCCATCATGACGTTCAAAACACCTATTTTTTGTCCTGCGCTGCCGCACGCAGCTGATGTGGATAGGGATATCGAGCAAAGTCAGTAAAATCATCAAAGCACATCAAGTCATTAAACACATCAAGTCATTAAACACATCAAGTCATTAAACACATCAAATCATTAAACACATCAAATCATTAAACACATCGGCATACCATGGAACCAAAGTTACCTAATCCTTTCCGTGAAACTCCCGCTCGCTGCTATTCCTCCGCGTTCCCCTTCGACACCCTTGCTTCAAGCAAGTGTTACCCCCTTGCTTCCTTCTATTCTCCTGTCACTTGCCATTCTCGTACTAGCCCACTCAAGAGCCCTTCCCTCGTGTTCGGTTGTAGTCCGGAATACCACTCCAATATCGATCGTCGAGAGTCTTCATCCCCGGGGTCTTCCTTATCGTCGTCCTCTTCCTCATCGCCAATCTCTTCGTCATCGTCAAATAGCCCTTCATCGTAGGCTACTCCCGTCTCCATCTCCCGCTCCGTCTCCCCGTCTCTTCCCATCATGTAATGTTCCACCACCTCCTCTTCTCCCATGCCATACCGTCGTTCCATGGTCTGCATCTTCTGCCGTAATTCCTCTTCCTCGCGCAACCATTCAGCTTGCCGGGCAAGCAGTTCATTGTTGTCCTCCAAGAACACCTTAGCCTTCAAGGCGTTCTCGGCTGTTTTGGCGCACAGTTCCCCCCGCTCTGCATGGTAGGCGGCTTTCACTTGGTGCAAGCTGGCCATGGAGTGGTTGATCTGGGATGCGGAGCGTCTCAGGTGGCTGTAGGTCTGGGAGATGAGGGATTCTATACCCGTAGCGAGATCGGTGGCAACGGAGGGGGGTGTTGGAGTTGGGACTTGGGTGCAGGAGTTGACCGGGTGGGGAGCTTTGACGTAGGGCTCGCTGCTTCGGTCGCGGGGTGGATCAAGGAGGTCGGCAGAATGGCAGTTTGCTATGTCCAGACCGCGAGGCCCGATTTGGGGGTGTGTCGGGACCTGCGGCTGGGGGCCACGTTGGGGCTGTGGCTGGAACTCGAAGTCGGTGAGCAGTGCGTTGATCATGGCACGCGTTGGGCTGACGACAGTGCTGATACCCGAGTCGAACCCTGAGCTATTGTCTGGGTTGGTGGCGCCCTGGTCCTGTGTCGAGGCCCGTGTCGAGGTTGGTCCCGTGCGGGCGGAATGTTCACGTTGTATAGACCTCTTCATGTTTCTCACATGAGGTGTTGGGTGCAACATTGTGTGTTGTGATTGTGGTAGATATTGTTGTTGTGTTTGAGAAGTGTGAAGTCAAAAGAATGGCTCTACAAACAAGTAGTGAATGGGGAAAGGAAAAGGACTCTGAAAGCGAAGGGGACGCTTCTTAAATAGGCATTTCTTCTTTGAACCAGTGGCCGGATCGTTATCTGACTTCACAGTTTAAGGTTCAGTCGTGGGCTGAGGTGCATAGAGTATGAGTCAGTGTGGCACTTGCCTTTTACTTGCAACCCAGAGTCTGTCTTCATCTGCGGCAGGAACCCTTCTAGTTGATTCTACTTGTTCCTTCGAACGTATTGCTATCGTTTAATTCGATACGGGTCAAAATTGAGGCTCAGGTTCGTGTTAACCCCCACGCATGTATGAGCAAAAACCCTCCCTGATAGCCTTGACGACAGAGTCATGTGGCGACATGACAAGGTCAATCTCAGAGAGCTTTTACCACAGGCCAAAAAGGCTGAACCACTCAACAGCATCGACGACGGAGTCCGAGTCACACCGCACACCTTATTTACGTATTTGACTCGGCAGTCCACAAAATACCTAACCCGCACTCTTTCGGCAGTCTCCGGGTTTCTTGTACATTGCGAGCATCTTGCAACCGATCATGGCCACGTAGACGAGAAGCCGCAACCGTAATCCAAGGGAGAACTTTATCTTGAACTCTTAAAGATCTGAGAAGTTTCAACAACCGAGAAAATCCTGAACATGTCGCCAGGCCAGGATGTGAGGCTACAGTTGGCGCCAGGTTGTAACCAGCAGGATTTGGGCTGGATATTCAGCAGTCCCAGAGCTGATCCATCACTCAATACAACGCTGATTTCTCAAGTTCATTCCACAGTTCTTACAAGGACAGGGGGATATGTGTATTAGCAGTCATGATTGAGGAGCTGTCCGTGTATATAACAGTGTTTTCGAATTGATGTTGTCCGTAACAATGCGTCCCTCTTCTTTTCATAATACTCGTACAGAACGTATTATCCTCTTGCGCAAAAGGCCTCACTCTCCAACAACTCTAGAGCACCAAGGCGGAGGCTTCAGAGAACATACAGGGCCAAAACCAGCAGCGCAATTCCCCAACCAGCTGCCTCTAGTGTGGTTGAGGTCTTGATACCACGGCTAGCAGTGACAGGGGCAGTGGCGCTGGGGCCCGAAGTAGCAGTGCTACTGTAGTTGGCTGAGCTGGCGCAAGTACGGGCCTTGAACAGAGTGGCGGAGTCGAGGACGCTGCCGTTGTTGCTGGCGATGAAGTCGTGGGTCAGGTGAGAGCAATTGTGGAAGGTGAGGCGGCTCCAGCCGTACGTGGCGTTTGTCGTATCGAGACCGAAGCGGCTGTAGGGCTGCCGGGGGCTCTGCAGCGCATCGAGGCCGTCATAGTGGCCAGCTGCGCCGTTGGTGATGTACCAGGGGAAGGCGGGATTGTTCAGGCCGTTGGAGTCCACCTTGCCGTCGGCCAGTGGTGCCTGGCGCTCGTAGACGTGCGAATGACCCGACAGCACCAAATCGACCTTGTACTTTATCAGCAACGGCTCGAAGACGTCCTTGCAGGACCAGCAGATGGTGCCGCTGGCATTGGCATGGCTGAGATACCAAGGCCGGTGGCCGGCCACAACAACCCACGGAGTCTTGGTGCGATCGACGGCCGCCAGGTCGGCTTCCAACCAGGTCGTCTGCGCGTTCATTGTCGCGTTGACCGGGTCCACGTTGATACCCTCAGGTCCGCCGACTTCATCGGGTCCGATGAATCCATGGCCCAGGTCGGTCTCGGTATCGAGCTGGACAAAGTGCACCATGCCGTTGTCGAAGCTGTACCAGAAGTTGCCGGTGCCGCCGGAGACAGCGCTGGGCATGCGGAAGTGGTTCTTGTACCCGGTGAAGTTGGTCTGCCCGGGCATGCAGATGCTGCTATCATACGTGATGTTGTGCGCCTTGTCCGTCGTGCCACCATTGTCACAGTTGGCCTCGTGATTTCCGGGGCCTACCATGTAGGCCTTGCTGGCGGTGATGGCCATCATCTCGTCGTAGAACTCGTTTAGGATCGACTCGTACACCGCAATGCCCCCCTGAATCGTCGTGTTGGGCAGGAACTTCTGGATCTCCTCCTTGAGCCAGTAGTCAGCGTACGCAATATCGCCTGGATGCCACAGGAAGTCGAAGTCAGAAAGGCTGCCGGCTAGAGAGTCGATCGTGTTCTGCTCTCCGGGCCGCAGGACATTGGTATCCGCCACGCCAGAGCCTGCCGTCGTAGTCAGGCCCTTGCTACCCATGGTACCGAGGTCGACGACAACAGCGACAGAAAAGGGCGTGTTGTCACCAGCCCTACGGCTTGTCGTGAAGTTGAAGATGTTCGTCGAGTTGCTGTCCATGAGTGGCGACGGCTCATAGAAGTACGTCGTGTCAGGCTGGAGGCCGCTGATCAGAACGTGGTTGTTGTATGTCGTCGAAGTCGGGTACGTTATCGACACATTGGACGACGCCGTGTTGTTCAAACTGCTTTGCGAAAGGCCCCAGCGGACAGCAGGATTCTGGACGTGATCAAAGGTGTTCCAGCTGACCATCATGCCGCTATCGCCGTGGTAGGCTACGCGGATCTGCGAGTTCATAGTCTGGGCGCTTGCCGTAGCAGCAGCCACGAGCACGGCGCTGGGTCTCATCTTGAAAAGCTAACTTCCTTCAGGAAGAGAGATGTCTGCTCGATTTCCTGTTTGTGCCACTTCTCGAGTGCGGTCATGGTCCTACCCCTGAGCCTCTCCGAGGAGGTGCCTCTGCTTTTGACCGCGTCGACATCGTCGACATCTATCGTTGACTGCCTCTCCCAGGCTGACCACACGTGCGTCCGAAGCAATTGTGCTAGGTTATGGAACATGCGACTAAGAGCTCACATGTGGTCTTGGAGACGATGTATATTGGCTGGGCGAGATTGTGGAGCTACCCGCTCAACCTAAACAAGCGTCGGCATCAACAGACGGGCGTCGACTCTGCCAGGTACAGCCGATCTAAATCCGGTCAAAACCTAATACCTGACGTAGTCGTTTCCCACGAAACTGGGCGAGTGAAAGTTTTTATCGCCCCAATGAGCGAGCCTAAGTTGCTCACGTGTCGTCCCTTCTACTGCCAGTTGCCAGTGCAGATTTCCCGAAACGCGGGAAATAAGCTTACCAACAAGCTTTGCCAAGCAGCTCATTGGACCTTGGCGCCAAGAGATCGATCGAAATCCACAATCGGAGATTTGGGGGTCCATCCGTCCAAGACAGCTTGGTTCGCGTCTGCGCATCGACCTGCAGCAGCATTAGCAGGATTATCTGCGCATGCATGTGTCCATGGGGACCTCACTTGGCTTGCCATGTCGATTTATTGAGCATGACAACATTGGTGAATTCGGTTCGGTCAACCGCGAGCTTACACACAGTCTGCTCCTCTTCAGGCGCGATATCGACTCGGCGAGTAAGTAGCATATCGTTGGCGTTGAAAATCATGGATTATTTGTGAATGCGTCTATCACGGTGACAGTCGTGTTGAGTCGGGCAAGTTTCTGCACGTCGCCAGCATAAGAACTTGCCTGCCACAGTGAGTGCGCAGTGGCGGTACTTCGTCTCCATGCTCGTCAGTGTGGTGCAGTATTACCAGGAGAGCATCCGGTAAGGCAGGTTGCTTGACTGAAGGGGTGTCTACATTGACACTGGCACTGCAATAACAGTGCTGGGCAGCAAGCTATATATGTAGGAATCACCTTGCCAGGCCTCTCCTGATGTCCCCTCTTCTTTCTGCTCCTGATGTGAGATGTTTTCTCAGTTAAGGTCAAGGTTTTACTTGGTAGCCGAGGTAAGAGCCTGGTAGAGATAGAGTTAGTATGGTAAGACTGTTCAATAAGGTTTATCTTATGCATCTCTGACAGGGACCTAAACCTTGGCCACCGAGTAAACCACGAATCTTGCATCCCATGGCAATATTAGGGTTGGCTCGTGACAGTGGCTTTCAAAGTTAGCATGCAAAAACTATGCATTGGGTGGCTCGGTGAACCGAGCTGCGCCTCTTTACGACTGCGTCATGGTTTTGACATATTTTTACGCATGTGTTTCATCTGACTTCGGCCACGTGTTCTCGAATTCCATCTATGTGTTCTATTTATTATGCTTCCCCTACACTTCCATCAATCCTGAGAACCATGATGACGTCCCCAGCACTAACGAGGCTGTTAGGCTTCTTCACGATCGCGTGAACTACTAGCCCGTCCGCCTCTCTGGGTGCGAGAACGTTAATCTCCATCTTCATAGCTTCCAGTATCGCCAGCAACTGTCCTTCCTTGATCACGTCTCCCGGCTTGACCTCCACCTTCCACACACTGGCAGCCATTGGAGAGAATATGGGAACGTCCCTCCCATCATCAAGGTCTACGGGCTCGACTTCTTCGTCATCTGCAACCGAAGCCTTCCACTCCGCGTATATCGCTTCTTCGATCTCCTCTTGCTCGGCGAGTCCTTCACGTTGTCGTCGGCGGAACTCGATCATCTCCGGGTCCGTTCGGGCTCCCTCGAACATCTCAAACGCCTGGCGAACATCAAAGACCGACTGCGAGATCTCCCACTGGTATCGTCCAGCGGCAAAGTCTTTCGCAAGCGAGTCGTACTCGTCGACGCTGACTTCGTAGAACTTGACCTTGTCAAAAGGCTCAAAGATCCACGGCCTGTCGGGCGCGAAACCTGGTTTGGTACCGGAGGCATCGAACATTTCCAAGGACCGCGCCGCCAACATGTATCCTCCCGGTTGCTCGTTTGAGTAGCCTGCAAGGATCGAGCCACCGAATGCGATGGTGCCGCCCGGTGTAGAGACTCGTGTCGGATTGTACTTCTGGCACATGAGTGTCTTGGGAGTCAGAGGGAAGAGCATCGGGGCGCCGCAGAGGAACCCAACGGCTGCTATAACGAAGTCTGTCTGGATTAGGAGGTCGAAGACATCTCGACGTGAGCTTAGACCATTGCATTTGCGGACGTACTCCAGGTTGTCTGGGAGATAAGCTGCCTTGTCCCTGACAGTTCCCATGTACCTTTCGATGCATTCCTGGATGGCTGGGTGGTCCATCACTAGCGGCAGGCGGAACTCACGGCACGGTATGGAAAGGTCGACCGTGGCTGGGATGTTTGACTCGAGCTCGTCAATGCGCGCCAAAAGCTGGCTTTGCGAGATCTCCAGAGGGTCGTATTCTATGGTCAACGATCCAACATGGGGCGTGAGGAGAAGATTCGTCAAATCCGTTTGAGCCCGTATGCGTCCCAGCAGCAACTCGATTCGGGCGATGACAGCCACGCTGACCGACTGCTCCCCGATTTCGACCAGCAGGAATCTGTCACCTCCCTTGAAGCCCTGTCAGTTATCTGTACAGAGAAAAAGAAAACTAGCGCCACACAGGTAACAACCATGCCGTACGTACCTGTCGGTATACAACTTTCGGCCTGAGCGTGTCCTGAACAGACGGTAGGACTACTTTCAGAATGGCACAATTGGCTTCGACTTGTCCCCGAGGAATTGTCAAAGAGCAAGCAGGGGCATCTGCGGCATTTGCTTGCCCACTAATCACACGAGATACTACCGACAGATGACGATCGACACGTTCGATCTGCTGTACAGCATGTTCGAGGGAAACGGGTGTTAAGCGGCAGCTGTCCCCAGGCTTTAGCTGACCCAGCTTCCATAGGTCGGAGGAAATGACCGTCGAGGAGCAGATTAGTCCACCAAAGTTTGGGCTATCGACGGTGAATATGCAGGCTGAGTCGCCTCCCCAGTTCACCCCACCTGGCGCAGGGTAACCGTAACTATTTAGAGACTCGCTGTTAGTGTTGGCGAACTCGCAGATTTCGTTATTGTACGGGCTTACTCCATGTAGTTTGAGGGGTGCGAACCGGCCTCGCCTCCGGTCTTGCGAGCCCATTTAGGTGCCGGCCCAATAAGCCGAGCGCCGGTTCTCGTGGAGTTGTATCCGATCTTCCAATCGGTACTGTAGAGCATTTCCCTGTCTTCGGCGGTCATGATATCGTCCGAGTCGTGAGGTCCCTGTAGTACATAGACCTCCTTGACGTCCATATCGGGTATAAGCGTAGATGGTAGACAGAATTCTTGGGTACTTGCTGCCCACTCGGAGCTTGAATCTTCAAGTCGCAGGAAATCTCCCGTGCGGAGTGTTCTTCCCTGACAGCCTCCATATTTCAGGCTCGGAGTTGTCGACTTCGACCCGAACACGAGCGGTATGTCGGGGAAGCCTCCTCGGATAGCAAGGTACACACGACATCCGGCGCCAGTGACGGCACCTATTTTCAGCCTTTGACCTTCCTGGATCACAATAGAGGACCACATCGATCGTTTTGTTCCATCAACAGTAACTGAGCAGCTTGCACCACAGATCGAGACAACAGCTGCTGATGTGAACAGGAGCTCCGGTCCATGCAGCGTAATCTCCACCACCTCCATCCCAGGTGGATTGTTGACGAGGAGGTTGGCAATCCGTGACGAGATGCTGTCCATGGGCCCGCTTTTGGGGATGCCATGACCGAGGGAGGGGCGTGCCGGAAAGTCTTGGATGGTAGAGTAGGTGCCGCCGGAAAGAATGTCGACTCCGCATGGCTTATATGAGAAGCCGGTGTCGAGAAGGTTCGTCAATGTCTCGCCTTTGGCAAACGGCTCTGATGCAATGATGGCTCTCACGAAGTCGAGGTTGGTTGTAGGGCCCTTTAGAGCGATACCGGTAGAGCATAGGTCGCTCATCATCTCTACAGCCTGCTTCCTGGTGGGGGCGTGCACCATGGCCTTTGCTAGGAGCGGATCTAACGTGTATTCATTAGCCACAGAGACAATAGCACACCGCGCGGTCATCTTGACTTACCATAGTGTAGGCTGATCTGCTGGCCGGACTGGATCCAGCTGTCAATCCTGACCCCTTCTTGTTCTGGCCAGTGAACCTCCTGGAAAATGCCCGGACTGGGGGCAAAGTCGCGATAGGGGTCCTCAGCATAAATGCGAGCCTCGATGGCCGCGCCATCTGGACCGGATCTCTGCAGGGCTCGCAACTCTGCTGTTGGAATGCCACCAGCTCCGCTCATTTCTAGGTCGGCTTGCCGCAACATGAGAATGACGAGATCAACTCCGTAGCACATCTCGGTGATTCCATGTTCGACTTGCAACCTCGTGTTCATCTCCAGGAAGAAGAAGTCCCCTGTATCGTCGTCGACAAGAAACTCGACCGTGCCGGCCGACTTGTAGTTCAGAGCTGCTGCGTATTTGGTGGCGCATTCTGTCAGGGTCTGGCGAAGTCTTGGATGAGCTTCGACGAATGGGCTAGGACACTCTTCGATAACCTAAAGCACCGGGGTGATCAGAAAACGGTCAAGTGCTATGGGGACGAAGGGGTGCCGTGCAGCACATACCTTTTGATGCCGTCGCTGAATGCTACACTCTCTCTCACCAAAGTGGATGGTCTCGGTGCCGTTGCCAAAGACCTGGACCTCGATGTGTCGACTCCGAGGATAGTACTTCTCGAGCAGCAAACCAGCGTTTTTAAACAGCTTTTCGCCCCTGCTCTGCACCATGGCAAAGCCAGCACTGATGTCTGCCGAGGATTCACAGATGTGAAGACCCATTCCACCGCCTCCACCAGTTGCTTTGAGCATCACCTACGGGGCCATGATTAGCACACCATCCTAGTCCAACCCGTTCCAGAGGCCAGGTGTATAAGGGCTCGTACCGGATACTTCAGACGCTCTGCGGCTTCCAACGCTTCGGCTGCCGACGCCAGCAGACTGGTGCCCGCGATGACTGGCACATTCGCTGCCTGTGCAACTTCTCTTGCTCGATGTTTCAGACCCATCTCGGTAATGGACTCCGGGGATGGACCGACAAAAACCATGCCGGCCTCCCCGATTCTCGTCGCAAATTCCACATTTTCGCTGAGGAAGCCGTAACCGGGGATGACGGCGTCGATCGAGCATCGCTTGCAGATTTCGAGGATATTATCTCTAATGGAAGCGGTTAGAACAGCCAGGACCCTTGCAAGGGGATGGATTGGAGCCGACTTACACGTTCAAGTATCCAGCTGTGCCGTCTCCTGCTAGCTGCACAAACTCGTCTGCAAGCGTGACATGAAGCGAAGCCGCATCCGATTCAGTGAATATCGCCACGCTCGTCACTCCCACGGCCTTGCAGGCGCGAATGCATCGGACAGCGATCTCGCCTCGGTTCGCTATCAGCACTTTCTTGATACTCTGTAGGATGGGATGTGGCATCGTCATCTTCGTAGGGACTCCTTTGTCGCTACGTACTGTTTCTCTTATCCAGTCTGGGGGGGGAATCGTATGGCGACAAGGAAGTCAAGGGCGTTCTCCCGCCGTGTCTCCCCGCTATCAATCATATTTAACGAAATAAGGGAATGCTATCTTCCTATCTTTGTGCAGAGTTACCTTCACTAGGAAGTCCGGCTCCTATTACCTATCTTGCACTAGCGTGGACGTTACGCCGTCTTTAGTGCACCATCCTGTGAAACGTCGTCCCCAATCTCCCCGCAGTGTAGATCATCCGGTATCGCGACCCACGGATATCATCATGTAGGGCAGCTTAATTGACTTCGACGTACCTAAGGTAGCCAAAGAAGTTGTGACGACATTCGTCGAATTCTGCTCGTTCCGAACCCATCATGGCTGTTCCTCATCCGCTTGATCCCCTGACACCCCAGGAAATATCCCTAGTGAGATCACTGAGATGCCCCTCGCCCCCTATAGTAGGTGTTTGCCTGGCTGACGATTGATAATTGTAGGCGACAGGCATCGTGAGGAATCACTTTCCCAAAGTCAAGCTGGTATTCCGTGCCATCACTCTATCAGAACCACCCAAGAAGGAGTTGGTTCCTTTTCTCGAGGCAGAAAGGCTCGGGAACCCCCACCCATATCAACTACCTCGCGTCGCCCAGGTCCTAGTTTACCTAGGCGAAGCTACCCAGTTCCGCAGGGTTCAGGTCAACCTAACAGAGGAGAAGGTATCTGAGGTGAAAAACCTAAGCGGCAGCCATGCGTACGTCGATGCCGGTGAGATGGTCAAGTGCGAGAAGGCGTGCCTTGAGGATCCGCGCGTCCAAGCAGCGATTAAAGCACTTCAACTACCTGACGGGGCTGAGGTCGTGTGCGATCCGTGGACATACTCGCCCGACGGGATGAACGACATGAGTCGACGATGCGTCATGGTGAGCACATGCATACCGACCCCAGATAACCTTTGGTTGGCACAAGACTAATTAGTTGAAACTACAGTGCTTCTTTTACATGAAGCTTTCAGATCACGGTGATGCAAACCACTATGCCTACCCCCTGGAATTTGTTGCCGAGCTCTCGGACGAGCTCAAAGTCATGAAAGTCCTCAAGGTGCCGGCCGGTGCCGACGACAGGATGGAGGAGGTGGATGGAAACCTGAGGCCTTTCGACCGATCAAAGATCCACACGACGAGCGAATATCACCCTGACTTGATGCATGAGCGCCGAAACACGGTCAAACCTTTGAACGTAGTACAGCCTCAAGGACCATCGTTTCACTGCATTGGAAACCTCGTCAACTGGCAGAAATGGAGATTCAGGGTTGGGTTCAACTACAGAGAAGGACTCGTGATTCACGATGTGACGTACGACGGAAGGCAGGTATTCCATAGGTTATCGCTGTCTGAGATGTTCGTTCCATACGGCGATCCTCGAGCCCCCTACCCTCGGAAGGCCGCCTTCGATTTCGGCAACAATGGAGGCGGAGTGACCGCCAACAACCTCGGTCTTGGTGAGTACATCTACCAGCCGCACGTCTCCCAAGAATTGTGCTGATTCGACAACCATGAACAGGCTGTGACTGTCTGGGACATATCAAGTACTTCGACTTTTGGCATCACACAAACGACGGCGTGCCGGTCAAGATGCCCAACGTGATCTGTTGCCACGAGATTGACGATGGCATCCTGTGGAAGCATACGAACTATAGGACGAACCACGCTGTTGTTGCCAGGTCTCGGGTGTTGGTGCTGCAGACCATCATCACCGTCAGCAACTACGAGTACATCTTTGCCTTCCACTTCAACCAAGCTGCCGAGATCACGTACGAGGTGCGGGCAACCGGCATTCTCAGCACGGCCTTTATCGACATTGGCGCCTCTGTCCCGTACGGCACCGTCGTGGCTCCAGGGGTTATGGCACCTTACCACCAGCACCTCTTCTCCCTCCGCATCGATCCCGCTATCGACGGGCATGAGAATTCGCTCGTGGTTGAAGAATCCCGCGCCATGATGGTAGAAGACCCCGCCAGCATGACGAATGTCGGTTATGTCACGACAAAGGAGTTCGTCGAGACCGAAGGGCCGCTCGACACCGACAACCGTTCCGGACGCGTCTTCAAAATCGTCAACGAGCATGTGACGAACCCTGTCACGGGCACGCCAGTGGGATACAAGCTGGTTCCGCATTATTCTCAGATGTTGCTTGCGCACCCATCGTCCTACCATTCCATCCGCTCAGAATTCGCCGCCCATCCCATCTGGGTGACACGCCACCACGATAGCGAGCTGTTCGCAGCGGGCGAGCACACGCTGCAGTCGGAGGTTGGCTCGGGCATCGCGACCTGGATCAAATCACGACAATCGGCACTCCCCGTCCGCAACGAGGATATCGTCGTCTGGCACACGTTCGGCACGACTCACAACCCTAGAATCGAGGAGTGGCCCGTCATGCCAGTCGAGAAGATGATGGTCACTCTAAAGCCTGTAAACTTCTTCACGCGCAACCCGGCCTTGGATGTGCCTATATCGAACCAGGCCGACAACAAGAGTGTGCTTGTGACTGACGGAGCGGAGTCAGGCGCTGGTTGTTGTAGCGGGTAGAAGCGCCTTAGCAGATTGCCAGATTCAGCCTGACCTTGTGTGATGATACACTTGGTCGAAGTTGACATTTTTATCTCATGGTACCTTACCTGAGACAATACCTTAGAGTTCATATAGATTGGTTTGCTTTGAATGCATACGTTAGTACCTTACCTACCTGGCGTCAGGATGTACACACGCTCTGGTTTCCTATGTCTTGTGGAACGCAGCAATTGGGGCACATGGTAATTCTGTCTAGTGAAGTAGGGCAATTATCTTCTTCATTAATAGGCGTGCAGCTGTGTAGTGTGGCTCTATTTTGTAAGTCTAGACCTACTGTCCCAGCTGGACACCATTGTCTTTGTCATATCGCCTTCTGCGCGTCTACTCGCCACGGCAAGCGCAAAAGACCGAAACAACCCGACAGATGCTTTTGCCGAGTCTCCATTATCATGTCTCAACAGTTTTGTTATCATCCGCTAACTCTTGCCGAGAGCGCCCCCTTCAAGACTTAGACACGGCCGCACGGCCGATAAACAATGTGATAAGAGGTATGCTCGGGCTTGACCACAGGCTATGGCAGATGAAACCACATGTGGATCGCGTACGCGAGCTAAATCGCGGGGTAACACATCCCGCAGACTTGGGGAGCCCCTGGCGCCGATCCTACTCCCATTCGGAGCTGATAGGCTGTTTTCTCCCGAACCGGTTCGCGGCGACGGGAGCATGGAGCCGATCCTTGCTGTCCCACGGTATTCCCGGACTAGTACCGTAGAGACGATAGCTCTCGATAAGACACAAGCACCCAGGCCGAATCGAGTCCGAGGCGACGATGTTTCGAACTGTCGCCTTTACGCTTGAGTCTGTGATAGAATAAACCACACCAAAGCTATGGAGGGCTATGTCAGAAAAGTCGAGATTAACTGCGATATGGGGGAGGGTTTCGGGAGGTGGAAAATGGTACGCCGATACTGTACCTATCTTTGTGCCTGAGAACCGACAGCTAACCGTGGCCGTCCCTTTTCGACTCACTAGGGGCCAGATGAGGAGCTCATCAAGCTCATCGACTATGCCAACATTGCCTGCGGGTTTCACGCTGGAGATCCGTCGTTGATGTTGAAGACTGTTCGGTTAGCCAAGGAGCATGGGGTCAAGATCGGTGCCCATCCGGGACTTCAAGGTGTGTGTGTGGTTGTCGCTGTAACCAGTATTCCGACAGAGGAAACTGACGTAGGAGCACAGATCTATTTGGCTTCGGCCGTCGAAAGATTGAGATCCACCCGGACGATATGTATGCCATGATACTCTACCAAGTCGGTGCACTCAAGGCCATGCTAGATGCGGAAGGAGTGCCCCTGAACCACATCAAGCCCCACGGCGAGTTGTTCTTCTACATGCAAAGAGACCTGGCCATCATGGACGCCGTCCTCAGGGCATGCGCCGTGTTTGGGGTGCCTGTTTTTGGCTCCAAGGGCACCGACCACCAGGGAGCCATGTGCAAAAAGTACGGGCTAGTCTTCGTCGAAGAGGCTTACACCGACATACAGTACGACCAAAACAAGAAATTGTTGCCCGTGGGCCAGAGCAAGATGGCGACCGTGGAGGACATATACTCCCGGACCATCTCCATTGGCCTCGAGGACACGGTGATGGATAATACCGGCTCGCCGCTGAAGATCGGCTTTGAGGGGCAGCCGTTTCTGTTCTGCATCCACTCAGACATGCCGACTGCACTTGAGAATCTCAAGGCGTGTCGGAAAGGAGTCGATGAAATAAATGCTAAGCGTGGATGGTGAGGTGGAAGACTCTTACAGAAGAGAAGATAGTGAGCCACAGGAGACGCTGGTGTCACGCCTAATATAAGTGGTATAGCTTGTATATCACCTGAGCATTTGCTTCTGCTGCAGCTCGCTTATAACCAGTTATATGCAATCGATCTCTTGATCCTCCCGGCATAATTAGATGATAGCTAGAAACCGCTCCCTCGTAACATATGAACTATGTCTATTCAAGATATTGCTGATATCTCAGAACATAAAGTATGAGGCCTGATTGTCCATTGCCCTGATGGCTCTCTCCAGAGGCGAGTCCCACTGGGGTGTTCCCTCAGGCGCACGCGAAAACTCTTGTGCTTCGGCCATCTCCCATATCTTTTCCGTCGACGCCATGAGGTACTCTCGCGAACGGTCACGATGCGCTTCCATCATGGCCGCGTGCTTCTGGCGTACCCAGTTGCGCTCTTTTGGCGTCACCGCCTCGCGAGCGGCCATATAAAAAGGGAACGGAAGCGAGGACTCCGGGCCGCAGCCAGGCGTGAGTCTGTCCATAAGACGGAAAATGTGTCTCATTATTATCTGCACACGGGACGACCTGGTCGGGTCGAGCAGTAGCCTCCGCATCAGGAGAAGGTGAGCTGTCCAGTAGAAGCATTCGCAGACGACGTCGAGGCTGGCGAGCCCGTCGGGCACTGGGCCGGACTCTGACTCTGATCCGGGGGACCAAGGGCTGGACGCCTCGTGGCTCATGGCGCTGTAGTATCTATGGCCCCAGACGCGCATTTCCGTCTCGAGGCTGTAGGCCTCCGCCTGCAGGAGAGCATGCGAGCTGCCCGGAGTTAACAAGTCGGCGCTGAGAAAGGCAATCCTGGCCAAGAAACAGAGCACACGATGAGGGCAGCCGTGCATCTCGCGGAACGGCGGGTCTACGTCGTCGATGTCTCTGTTACCTTGGTACACCCAGAAGCTTGGCGGGGCCAACGGTCGGCGGAAGCGCAGGTGGGCGAGCACCACGTCCACCATGGCGAAACGGTTGACCAGCAGCCGTGAGAATACAGAGTCAGCCGGCTGATGAAGGTAGCCTAGATCCCGGATGAAGTGCAAAGCACACTTCATGTGCATCTCGACGTTTCCGACACCCGTCATCAGCGCCGAGGAGGTCTGCATCATGATGGCGCCTAGAGCGACCTCCGTGGCCGTGAGGATGGAGAAGACTCCGCCTCCTCCCAAGAGAGATAGAGAATCCCGTCTGCCGCTGTCCCTCTTTGCTTCGAGGGCACTGACGGCCGCCTGCAAAGTTCGGAGGGCTCTTGACTGCCGCGAGGCCAGCAGATCGTCGCAGCTTCGCCCGTAGTTGTTCATATGTGCCGTGGAGACGGAGAGGATGCCATGCAAGAGAACCGGATGCGACAGGGCAACGACAGCTAGTTTTCTCCATGGGTTTCTCTCGCCGTCATATGCGGGTATACAGTTAGAAACTCGCTTGAAAACTGTTTATGTCCACGGACGTTAGTTCTTGTTCCCAAGCAAACGAAGGCGCTGAGACCGTGAAAGGACACAACTGACAGTATGTGAACGCTATCTCCTCGCCCGGGCTCTGGAATATCTGAAATAGGAGCTTGGTGAAGGTATTGTCAATGACCCAGGCGGCATATCCCACAGTGTCCGGGCCACTCCTCTGCACGCTGGATAACCCGAAGGAGAATTGGGGCTCCATGTCGTCAAGTCCATCCAGCGGCAGGTCATCCTGGTTCCCGTCATCGTCTCCATCGTAGGCTCGATCGCTCCCGTGACCCTCTTGGCTACTCTGTGCTCCCACGCCCGCGTCACACTCATCGAGCAGCATGGCTATATCCAAGTCCAGAAGAGAAGCAAGAGCCGTGCTACCGGCGCCCAGATCGCCTCGCCGTTCAGCAGGTATGATGTGATCTGGCGCATTGGCTCCTCCGTTGATGACGTCTTGACGTCGTTCAACGTCTTGGATCCGTGGGGTCGGCAATCCGGCAGCGTGACTCTCGGGTTCCGGACGCAGTGGCGGACCTGGCGAGCAGTCTTTCCGACTGTTGCCCTCCGCTTCGACGGCACTCCAAGGTGGCGGGGAGGCGAGACATGACGGACCAGATGCACTTGGCCTGGGCGAAGGATAACTGGCAGCGGCAACTACGCTGCCCGACTCTGGGGTGTTTGCCTTATTGCTGTTGCTGCCGCCGTTGCTATTGCTGTTGTTGTTGTTGTTGACATGTCGGAACGTAGTAGCATTGCCAACACGGGTCCATTTGAGCGTGACCTGGTAGTCGCACTCGAGGCCACGGGACTGACATGGTCTGCACACAGGCCGTCGTTCATCACATTTGCGGTGCTTGTGACGGCATGTCCTGCAGCCTGTTCGAACAGAGGGTCTTGATTAACCACGGTGACAAATGTCTACAGGGGCAGGTGGATCGGCACAAACCGAAGCGTGACCTGAATGCAGCTTTCCCACTCCCAGGCTGCATTGCGTCTATGTTGATCCCGGCGGCGCAAGATCCGGACCGTTCGTGGTATGGCGGTATGAGGCAATTGTCTGCTGTTGACCTCTAGGTGCTCGCTGGGATGAAAGAAAGGCTGGAGTTCCTTGAGATACCAAAGCTACCATGTTCCGCAATGGACAGCTGCAGGCAGGGCATCCAAGGTGTAAGTCCGCTGGCGTAGGTGTGGCAGCCGGCGTCCAGGCGGTTGTCCAGCATGCGCTTGAGTGCAGGTTGGAGAGAGGAGAAAGATAAGCCCCATATTTTATCCCCCCGGGGAACCTAAGATAGGGTACCGGCAGCGGAGCAAGCTGTTCTGCTACCTTAGTGGACGAGTTTAGCTTTTGTCTCCACACGCATTTTCACAACATTGAAGGGTCCATCTTGTCTGGGAACATTTATTGACTTGGCCTTCACTCTAAGATTAACTAGGCGTTTGGCGTATTACAACAGAGTACGAAGTAGATAGATTCCTTCATTCACTCTCTCAAAGAGGCCTTACGTCACGGACCGGAATCAGAGGCCAATTACCATTTGAGAATGGCTTTGAGGACCTTGTGAGCATTTAGCTTGGCTCAGTGACAATGTATAGCTCGATAATGGGGACTACGCACCTTTCCTTCGGATATATCGCGGAGAACCTGTTCGTAGTCTTCCACGTCGTAGAATTTGCACAGCTTCTCCAGCGGAAAACTGCCGGATCTATGCATCTCCATCATTTCAGGGATGAACTAAGCATCCATCAATGTCATCAGCTGCTGCATCTTGTTGTCTGTCCGCTCCGGATCTCTCATCACGTACCTTGTCGGCAACCGAGTCTCCCTGGCATATTCCCTTCAGAGTCTTGTTCTCGTGCAGCAGTCTCATAGGGTCCACCTTGAGCACGAAGTCCGGCTTGGGGACGCCGACCACCGCAGCGATGCCGCCACAGCACACGCAGTCAAGCATCTGTTCCATAAGGACATCGATACCTGCGCACTCTATGGCAAAGCGCACGCCCCCGGGGCATATATCTCGGATCTCTTTGACCATGTCGGCTACCTTGCGCGAGTTGAGCACATGCGTGGCCCCCAGTTCTCTTGCCAACTCCAGCTTGCTCTCCGCCACGTCCACGGCGATGATCTGACGGACTCCAAGGTACTTGGCTCCCATGATAGCGGACATGCCCACCGTTCCAACGCCGAAGACAACGACGGAGTTGCCCGCCGAAGGCCGCAGACTGTTAAGGACTGTCCCGGCTCCGGTCTGGAAGCCGCACCCAAGTGCAGAGTAGAGGGCCAGGTCTTCGGGATAAGGGCACGGGACCACGGAGTGTTGGCTCACTATGGAGTGTTTGAGAAACGATGACTGCCCAAAGAATTGACCCACCAGCCGTCGTCCGTCTGCAAGTCTGCCCGTCACGCTCCCGTCAAGTCGCTTGGCACCGCAGTTGAGAATCTCGAAGTTGTCACAGCATGCCGGATGGCCCGCAGAACAGTTTCCGCAGTTTCCGCAATGTGTGAAGGAAAGAATCACAGCGGAACCGACCTTCAACGCGGGATTCTGCACGTCGGCTCCAACTGCACGGATAAAACCAGCGCCTTCGTGTCCGAGCGCAGCCGGAAAGTCCAGAATATAGTCATAGCCACCGCTCGCGCCGACGATATCCTGTAGCACGCAGTTGGCCGCCGGTTAGATACAGCTGGACAGTGGCGTGGTAGACGGAGCGAGGCGAGAGTCTAAGACTCCGTACTCACAGTATGGCAGATTCCCGAGTATTTCATCTCTACCAGCACCTCATCTGATCTCATATCGTCCAGAATCACTGGCATGAGCTTAAACCCAGCTTTTGAGCTCTCCGTCACCAGCCCCTCCGTCTCTAATGGCAGCATATCCGGGGTTGTTGAAGACATCTGATCTGTATACTTTTGTGTCGCCGGGATGGGTTCGAACAACTGACTCTCAAGTCGGCAAAGTAGTGTGTTGGTAAGATTGAAGATTTAAATGATGATAGTACTAGTAGTTGGCATCGCATAGCTTCTCGTGACTATTCCAACCCAACTATATCACACTGGTGTCTCACTGTACACAATATTCCAGGGGTTGCTTATCAGGTCTACCCGGCAAAGGATTGTACTAGTGGTTACTGGCGCGATATCAAGTGTCGGGTGTTGGTCGGAGAGCGAGCGGGTCGCTCTATCTCTCAACAAGTGGACCACTAACCGTTAGGCTCACGCGCTACATTTAGTGGGAGCGCTCGTCAGCGCTCTCCTTGTAACCCCTGGCCATATCAGGTTGGAAGCGTGTCGCACTGCTTCAAGCGGCCAGGATAGCCCGGATGGCTTAGGATAGCTGTTAAGATCACCGGGACCACTAGGATCACTGAGATACTCTAAGATAACTAAGGATTCCCAGGATTTGGTCTTCCGTCACGGCTTGCCGAAAGCGACATGGCGCCTGGTGGCCTAGTAATGATAGTCTTGTGCTTCCAGCCACTCATCTCAGTCGCAGATGGTTAGAGTTTGAGCTGTCTGGACACAGGCATGCCGCTGTCGCAACCTCCAGATAGTCTCTAGAGTATAGACATCTCCCAGTCACAAGAGTTCGATAAGCTACCTATATGATTCCCAATATCGGCATTGCTCACCTTATAACAACAGGATCGACGGAGCAGGTCAAAGGCAAATCTTGAGAAGGTCATTGTCCTACATCTTCACCTTCCCCCTCCTCATACTACATAATATTTCTTATATTCGTGTAAAGTGGAACCTTCCTTGTGTGTAAACCTCTGCACTTGACACACGCACGACAATGGATGTCCCAATCCCGGGTACGGTGCATCTGGTCGATGTCCTAGGGACGTCGCACCTGCGCCATGAACAAGGCGAAAAAGACATCATTTTGGTTCCACAACCGACAGATGATCCAAACGACCCTCTTAACTGGTCGCCGAGGCGCCGCCTGAACAGCAGCATCTGGCAGATGGTGTGGGCCTTATCCGGAGCGGCCATCATCAACGCACTCCCTCCTGCCTACCTGCTCATCCAAGAAGAAACCGGCATCGCGATTGGCGACCTCAACACCGGCAACGCGCTCATGTACCTCTTCTTCGGCTTTGGCACATTGCTCAGCCAGCCCTTCGCCCTCAACTTTGGTCGCCGCCCTACCGCCGTGTTCTCGCTGGGCATTACCTCGTTCCTGGTTCTTTGGGCCTCTTACATGAAGACCACGGGCGAGTGGTATGCGAACCGCATCTTGACCGGCATCTTTTTCTCCACGATCGAAAGTCTGATCGAGCTGTGCGTTGCCGACACCAAGTTCAGCCACGAGCGTGGCTTCCACATGGGATTCTACACCTGGGCCCTCTTCGGTGGCGCGTTTCTGGCGCCCATTCCTGCCGGGTTCTTGGCCGATGCGGCAGGCTGGCGCTGGATCAACAAGATGTACTGTATCATTGGCGTCGCCACGACGGTGGCCATCTATTTCGGTTTCGAGGAGACCATGTTTTACCGCCACAACGTCGTCGATGAGTTCTTGGACGAACGGGCGGACGATACTTTAGCACCGGTCGAGACCGTTGAACCGGCTTTGGTCTCCGAGGGCAAGGAAGCCATCTCCGATACCTCTCCCTCTTCCGACTCCGAGGCGGCCCAGAGCTACGCAGTGCATGGGTACGCGCACAGGCTGAAGCTTTGGGGTCATCGCGATCCTCGACAACCCAACACCTTCCTCAAGTTCTTCTTCATACCTTTCTACCTGATGCGTTATCCAAGCATCGTCTTCTCTGGTCTCCTGGTTGGCTGTCAACTGGCCTGGTACAACGTCTTGCTGGGCACCATCACATCGGTCTTCGGAGAGGCTCCCTACAACTTCAGCTCCAACATGATCGGCCTCACATATCTTGCCTGTTTCATTGGTACATCCATTGGATGCTTGTTGGCTGGATGGCTCAATGACAGGATTGCCACCTGGGTGGCTAGGAAAAACAACGGTATCAAGGAGCCCGAAGCACGTCTGTGGGTGGCTATAATCCCCATGATCATCCATCCGGCGGGATGCATTCTGTTTGGCGTCGGCGGTGCCCATCACATCCACTGGGTTGGCGTATGCTTCGGAATTATTATGGTAACAACCGGGATTGTCATGGGCGCGACACTTGCCCTAAGCTACGCGGTGGATTGCTACAAAGAAATAGCAGGCGAAGCTATAATAACTGTCATCATCATTCGGAACATCATTGGTAAGTCTGAAGAGAACATATACGCTACGGTCTACCGGGAACAATGCTGACTACCTATTGCAATGCAGGTTTTGCTTTTGGCTACGCCGTGGTTCCTATGGTGGACAGCCTGGGCCTCCAGAACACATTTATCCTCATTGCGTTCCTAGGCGTTGCACTCACTAGTTTGTGCTTCGTCATGATCGCTTTCGGCAAGGGTATGAGGAAGTCTACGGCCGTGTCGTACTGGAAGCTTGTTGAAGAACATGGCTTCCAGGCACATTAATGTTTGGTGTTTTGTCAAGATCGAATATTTTTCCATTGGATTGTCTGGATCTGTCTCTTATCCAACCAGCTGTGGCTTCAGGGTTACGGTACCAGGACGAAGATGGGGCTATTAGAAGTTATTCTGGGTTGATCTCATATTCTTAGACTCGCAGAGCTATCTACTATCGTTGATAATGTATTAATGCTGTATTGTAGTTGCGTCTATGACTACTCGGGTAATTATCTCCTCAACCACATAACGTAGTGTAATCTCCAAAGGTCCATTTCCTACTGTAAGTCTATGATATGTCCCTTGCAATGGCACGACGCCGAATAAGATGGTTAAGGTTTTATTCGGTGGCCGAGGTGCAGGACTGTCCGTCGAAGATAGGAGTCCGGATGGTGCTTAGAGTTCAATAGAGTTCATCTTATATTCGACTTGCATGTGTCATGACTTACCCAACTCGAGATGCTTTGTCCACCGGGTACTAGTAGCCAACTATAAGCTTTTCTTTGGATACCTACTCCTGGGTATCGAGTTTGTGTGTGCCTTGCGATTGTATCAACCCCTTTATTGTTCCACGCACCTCCTGCAGGTCTAGTGATACTCGAACGCAACCCAGATGTCCTTGATCTCTGCCCGTACACCATCAAAAACCCACACAAGAATGGTTGAGGCACCTGAGTTCCCCTTATTATGGGAATCTGAACTCGATATCCAGTCTCAAGGCTAGGCAGAGAGGACAATTCTAATGATGTCTCATGACGAACCAGCGACAGCGGACCGAAGTTAAGGCAACGTTGTCAACTGAACTATTCCATAATGCTCTACTTATCCTTGCTATGATGATATTGATGGGTGAAACTCATACGTACAGACTGACTAGCTTGAAGACGAGTCACAGGCAAAATAGAGTATCATCGTGCAACTCGAACTCGGTACCCCTCTTTCAACTTGGCAAGACCCAGGCATCTAAACCCTGCATCACATGCATCGATGAGCCAGATCACTATCACTAGTTACAGCCCTTCGAAGAGCTCTGCCATCTTGTCGTCCAAGAACTTCCAGTCAGCTTTGCTATCACCAGGGCCCCCCGCCCAATGGCCCCATATGCTAGGGATGACAGCAAGGGTGCCTCTGCCGGGCGCCATATGCTCGACTTCGAACTGGGAGTCCTCCGGGGGGAAGTAAAGGTCCGTCTCTCCAGGAGCAACCAGAGCCTTGGCTTTGATGCTTCCCAGCGCTTTCGCGAAATCCCCACCAAAGCGTGGAGAGGCAGAGATGTCCCCAAGCTGCCACGTCTGGAGCATGACGAGCAGATCATCCGGATCGCTGCCCAACGCCCACGCCTCCCAGAAGTTGACAAGGAATTCGTCAACGTCCTTGGCGCCAAAGTGCTCACTGTAGAGCTTGTGCCGGTAGAAGGACTGCGAGAAGCCCCATCCGGCGTAAACTCGTGCAAGTGCCTTGAGTCCCACTTCCCGCTGCTCGGGCGTCCAAGGCCCGCTGCTAGAGTACCGTTGACCTTTACCTATACCTTGGCTGAGCCCGCCTCGAGGGGCGATCAGGGCACTCTTGACACCTTCGAGGAAGACGTTGTTGTGGATGGACGTTTTCGCCGATGTGCAGATGGGGACTATGGCATCCATGAAATCGGGATATTGCACCGCCCAGTAATAGGCTTGGTAGCCACCCATGGACCACCCGGCGACAACCTTGACGTGGTCGATGCCGAGCCCCTCGGTAAGAAGTCGGTGTTGTGCACGGACATTGTCGGCAAAGGTGACGACCGGAAAGTTCTCGCGCAGCTCCGGAGTATTCGACGGCGAGATGCTCTCGCCGTTGCCGATGAGAGCGGGCACTATGATGTAGTACTTGGACGGGTTAAGTGAAGCGCTGCTGGTCGAGATGTTCGTGGCACAGTAGTCGATAGCTAAGCATGCCGGTCAGCTGGGGAATCAATATTGCTTCTGAGGGCCACAAGTCTTACATACAGCCTGCATACCAGGTTGGGGTCAGGATTACTGGGTTTTGTCGATCACCAAATGTCTTGTAGGCCAGATATGCCCCTGGCAACACCACGCCCGAGTCCAGCGTATAATCTCCCAGGTGGAATTTCAAAGGACCATCGTCCTTTGATACAATACCATTTGAAGACGCCATATCCTCTTCTTCGGACGAGGGAAAGAAGTGTGTGTGGTCGAGTGGTTGTTGGCGCCCTGGTTCTGTCGTATCTCTCTTGGAATCGGCTCGGATGGGGAGTTTATTGCTGGAATGATGCCGATCTAATGGCTTGACCACGCAAGGATCACAAAGATCCCACGTAGTCCATCAGCTACTCCGCAGATCTCTTATCACTTGAGCCAAGTGAGGGGTCGTCAAGGTCGGCGCGCTTGTGGATACTAGGCGCCGTAGTGAGTGAGTCTAGGAGCTAGGGAGAGATAAGATATCATCAGTCCCTGCGTGATCCAAATCCAAGGCGGCTGGGCACTCGCTGGTCAGTGTCCATGCTACGGTTCGAGGATAGGTATTGATGCTAGACCCAATGCGGGTATTCGACTCGCTTTTCTGGGTTCTGACGCCAAGGATCACTCGTTCACGCAAAAGACCAGAATGCCCAACCATACACTAGACCTAGCCGAAGGATAACAGCACCGGCCGGATAGGAGCAGCTTGGTTATCCGGGATGGCTTGCGTTGGGACTCTTATCACCGACGGCAAAACATATAAGGCCTTACAATGGTGAACTGAACAGTGCTTCACCGGGTTCCCTTCTTCAAAAAGGGGAAATACGCTAGAGACTAGTCAGCCGCCTTATCAACTTATTTCCTGTAACCTGCTTACCGCGTCACCCAGACCGATGCCTTCGAAAGCACTACCCAAGGCCTCTCTGCCAATTTTTGACTTCTCGGCATTTCGTAAGGGTGATGCCGAGGAGAAGCAGAGCGCGGCCACCCAGATTGTCGATGCCTTCAAGAGATATGGCTTCGTTTACTTGGTGAATCATGGAATATCGCCAGAGCAGAACCAGGCTCTCTTCGACTGGGTGGGTTTCTCATGTGTGCTCGCAACGCCCGCTTACTTCCTCATTATGGACCGCTAGCAGCATCATTAGCAATGTGGCTAATTCCTGTGTTTCTCCAAAGAGTAAAAAGTTCTTCTACCTCCCAGAGGATGTGCGAATGCGTCCCGCACTCCGCCAGCCAGAGATAAAGCCGAACGCAACATCGTATATCGCTCGTGGCTATACTCCTGTTGGCTTTGAGAAGCTATCACAGGCATATGACGACGACGGCCTAAAATCGCTGCGGGCCGTTCCCGATGGCAAAGACATGTTTGAGTTGGGTCCCGACAAAGGCATCGCAGAAATCCGGGAACCGAATCGATACCCTCCCGAGGATGCTCTTCCAGGATTCAAGCAGTTCACCTCTGAATTCTTTTGGAGCGCCAACGAGCTGGCGATGGAGGTCTTCCGCTGCATCGCGATCGGTCTTGGCCTTGATGAGGAATATTTCGTGAATTACCACCAGGACGCCGACAACCTCTTCCGCTTGATCAGGTACCCGGCCGTGGACCGGGTGGCGTTGGCGGCGGGCAAGGCGGCTCGCACTACCGCTCATACCGATCACGGTTCCATAACCCTCTTGTTCCAAGACGATGTCGGCGGTCTCGAGGTGGAGGACCCCGCTAAGCCGGGCACTTACAGTAAGTCCAAGTCCCTCTTCTTGGTTGAAGCAAAACCAAGTGTTGCACGAGTTGCCGCTAAACCCATACTCTCGCTAGTTGTCGCCGCTCCTATCGAAGGCTCTGTCATTGTCAATGTTGGCGATTTCCTGATGAGATGGTAAGCCGACTGTCCGCCCCTAGAGCCCAGCACCAGACCGCTGACGTTTCCGACATGATACAGGACCAATGACGTGCTCAAGTCAAATCTCCACCGTGTTGTGGCACCGTCAGCCGATCGATCTCTGTCAGACGATGGGGAGATGACCAGAGAGCGGTATTCAACCGCGTTCTTCATCCAGGCTGACCGTAACAAAGTCATCCAGTGCGCGAAGGAGCTTGAAGGCGACGAGGGTGCCAAGTACCCTCCTGTGACTGCGGCCGAGTATTTGCTCATGCGTCGTGCCGCAACGTTCAAAACGTATTAAGTGGAAGTGTGGACGACCTGATGATGATGTAACCCGCTATATTTGCTTTCGAGTTTGCACACATACCTCGACTTGTTTGCTTTTGCAGTTCAGGATAATTTGCTAGTCAATTTGTAATAGCTACTGTCTTTGGTAATGTTAGCTTTCCTTGGGAAGATTCTTTTGTCAGTCTTCCAACGGTTCTCGGTACGCACAATTCTGAAGAAGTAAAGCCTGTGACAAGGATCAGAGCATAACATTGGACTCGGCGAGCCAAGTATCCCATTGCTCCCAGGAGATAGTTGCATAAGCATTGCTCTCGCCGTCGCGGTCCTGAGAGAGCAATAGATCGTTGCTCATGTTCACTGCTTCATTTCCACTAGTGTTCTGGTAGTTGTCGATCCCATTGAGGGCCAGAAAGGGATCGTCAGCACCACCGCCGCTATCACTTTGTACAGCGTTTGATATGTGTATTGTTCCAGTCCGGCGTACCTCCGCAAATACGGAGGTACCGCCTGAGTTGAGAATATCGGCGTCCAGCCTCAGATTCGTATCTGGAAAGACTGTCCTCTCAGAGCGACCTGGTTCGGGAGGGCGCGTTTCGTTGTTGGCCCTTGCAACAATTCGCTGTTTGCGAAGCTGGAGTATAAATTCCGGCGCTGGCAAAGGGTGCAAGTTATCGCTCGGCGATACAAGTGTAGCCGCGCGTGCATCGTATGCTTTCAAGCAAAGACTGGCCACGGCGATGTGAATGGGCTTTCTGGTGTCCATAATCATAGCTTGGTTATTCTTGTAGATATTGCCAATCAGATCCCAAACTTTGTCGACATTTGTTATATGCGGGTCGACTCGAAGGGTATCAAGTATGTGGATGAAAGCGTGCCATTGCATGACGGAAGCTGCGTGCCACGCAAAATGCTTAAGCTGTGGATTGGATTGCAGCATGTTGTGCTGTTCGAGAAGCTTGATGCATACTTCCCATACCCATTGACGCTCGTTGGGTGGTATATGACTTATGTTTGCCCATCTGCGGGGATGATGTGTTAAGAACTTGACGGTATTAATTGCCGCCCGGGCCAGCAGCATCGTCATGAGGTGTAGGGGTTGGGAAGGATCACAATAACGTAGGTACTTGGTTTCGAGATGCTCTTCCATCTCTTTCAAGGTTGCGTTCGAACCCACTCTTTCCTCTCCTGACGCCAGGTGCCGTTCCCAACCACCAAGACCTTTCCCTTGCTGGCGGTACTTGGCGACACGTCTGGTGGCGAAGCTGGCCAGCTCATATCTCAAGCGAACGAAAGCGACATCCGTCAACATCTCCGATTCCATCGGTGTTGCGGTCATGCCTGGGTAGAGCTGATTATCGTTGAGGTTGGACGGCCATTTCGTGTCTTCGGTGCCGATATCAAAATACTGGAACTTTGACAGACCACAAAGTTCGGCAGCGTGATAGTCGTGTGTCTTCAATAGCCACCAAATGCGTCGCCTCATCTCCGTCTCGAATGGGGACAGACCAAGCGATGATCCATCGCGATCCAATCCCATGCTCTGTGCGATACGAAGAGCCACGCCTGTCAAGGACCAAACGGCACGTGGCTCATATGAATCCCTCACAGAGAGAATGTGAAGCACCAATGCTTGAAGAACCAGGAGGCTCGTCGTTGACATGAACTTGGCCCGCGACAGAGCCACTTTTGTGGACGCTATGTATCGAGAAAGTAAAGTCATCCGGGACTCGCCGAGGCGCTCTTTGCATTCGCTGTCGTCGAGAGACATGACAGCCACGCTATAAATAGCATGCAAGAGTGGTTCGAGGTTTCGCGGTACGGAATTGATACTGCTGATAGCTCGCCGTATCAGCGGGTCAAAGGTCGGGACATGCACTACCTTGGTCAAAGGGTCGACGTTCTCGACGAAAGCTTGCCATAACCGATGTAAGTGTTCGGTGGACGGATGGCAGGCTATAGTGTTGGCCTGGGATAAACTGCCGAGCACAAACCCGAAGTCGTCATCAGGCGATTCCGCGGCATGCGAATCGTCGGAGCTGCTCTCCAACGCACTCTCAGAATCGTGGAGCTACTAATACTGTAAGTCGGCTTTCTGTGTCGGAGGTAGATTTCACGGCAGCCCTACCTCTTCGGCCACTCTCGACCATAAGCTGCTAAGAGACAGGTTAGCATTTGACTGCAACAGTGGGACAAGTCATGACAGATCACACTCGACTTACTTGTCAACGAACATGGAACCACCTCGTCCATGTATTATCTGTGTCTTGCTGACAAATCCAGTGGCCCCAGCCTCGGTCGAGGACGGAGTCCCAGAAGAGACGTCCTGCCGAAGCGCCGTCACTGTTCGACCCGACCCATGGTTCGGATCAGAGCCAGGATAATCGCGTATCTTCTCTAGGTCGATGCCTCGTTCCTGAAGTAGTGACTCGTAGTGGTTGAGTCGATCACTGAGAAGCTGCACGTGCTCTTTGCCATATCTGTGTCTCTTCTGGGGCGGCCGCGGGGGTTGGAAGATGCAGTCAACCTTGTGATTGACACATGCGCTGCAAGGCCTTTGTCGGTCGCACTTGACTTTTCGCTCAGCGCAGCGGATGCAAGCCAAGGTAGGCCCGCTTGGGACACTCAAGGCAGGGGAATGGGAAAGGGATGCTGCCGCCATGATGCCGTCGACGGCAATGATCTCCCAAGTGGCATAGACGCTGATTCACTTTGCTGGACGCGCCAATTCGACAGTCGAACAAGTCATATAAACAATTGTCATTCTTGAAGACAGCCATTGCGTTACGAAAGTTATTTCGCGACAGCGCCGTGGACGAGTTGTTGTCCGTTCAGCTGCGGGGTCTCGGTGTCGCTTTTGATTGGTCACATATAGAGCACACTTCCCCGGACCTGTCGTTCGGGGCCCGAAACAATCGGGTCCGAAGACGCCCGAGATCATCAATGTTTCCCCATCAACATCAACGACGGACCATCGAAACCAGATGCCACAGGGCCGCACTATTCCAAGTCCGAACTTAACACACCTAAAGTGACTTTCTATGAAAGTTTTCTATGAAAGGCACCGGAGCTGAAGCTGGAACCCGGCCGAGGGCCCGAGAAGGGCGCCCGGGTTAGGCAGACGACATGCATCGAGTCGAGCATACCCATGGTCTGGGGGCAAGACTTATCCAGGCCTTTACTCGACCCATTGTCCTGCAGATTCTCCGATAATGGGAACAAACCATTAAGTATAAAGACTCCGGTGCTTGCCACATTCTCGACAGTTTCTCAGACCAGACGCATCGAAAGTAGACGCATCCAACCTTACGCTGCTCCAACGCCATCGACCAGCTCCAATACACAATATGAACACACCAGTAATTGCTATAATCGGTGCTGGACCGTGTGGCCTGACCCTTGCTCGTCTCTTTGAGTGCAAGGGTATTGACTATGTCGTCTACGAGCGCGACGAGAGTCCAGAGTCCAATCGCAACGGGGGCAGCCTGGACATCCACGGAGATACAGGCCAACTGGCTCTTAGGGAATGTGGACTCTTTGACAAATTCATGCAAAGGGCGAGATACGAGGACACGGTGTTTGCAATTGCCGATAAAGCTGGAGAGAGGCTCCTTGAGCTTGGCCAAGGCCGCGATGCCCCCGAGATTGATCGCACCGACTTACGACAAATTCTCCTAGACTCTATACCGGAAGACAAGATCAAATGGGGGCATGCCTTGAAGAGTGCGACACCCGGCAACGACAAAAGCCCCGTCCTTCGATTTGCGAATGATACTGAGTTTTCTGGGTTCAAGCTTATTGTCGGAGCCGATGGTGCGTGGAGCAAAGTTCGACCCATGGTATGCTCAGCTTCCAATCTCCGGTATCATACACAACGATCTTAACCTCATCATCCAGGTTACACGAGCAACGCCCATGTACACTGGAAAGAGCTTTATCGTATCGACGATCCATCATGCAAACCCCTTATATGAAACGATAGCCAGCAAAGTCAAGGCAGGCAGTTCTCTGTCTATCGGCTGTGGAAAATACATCATGATTCAACGGCAGGGTGATGGGTCATACAGAATCTCCTTTGGACTGCAGGCCCCAGAGGGCTTTTTTCGCAACGGCTCTGTAGATCTTCAGGACACCGAAGCCACACGTCGGGTTTTGCTTCTGCAGTTCTATGCAGACTGGTCCGACGAATACAAGGACCTCGTTCGATACTCGACCGACTTTTGTGCCTGGCCACTTTACAGTCTGTCTCCCGAGGACATGGGCTGGGAGTCCATGCAGGGCGTGACTCTAGCCGGAGATGCTGCCCATCTTGCGTATCCTGGGGGTGAAGGGGTGAACGTCGCAATGACTGATTCGTTGAAGCTGGCTTCCAAAATTGCTGAGCACGGTGTCAATCACATCGCGCAGGCTGTCCAGGAATACGAGGCCGACATGTTCTCTCGTGCAATCGACGCTATCACCGAGAGCAAGGCAATGGAGAACGTCATGTACAGCGAGAATCCCCAAGCTTTTGTCGATCACATATGCGCCTAAGTATCTGTCACATGGACGGGTTCTTGGCACTTATTGCCTACCAATGACTGTCAACTATACAGGTTCAGATATACGCTACCTAGGAGGTAGACTTAGGACCTGTAACAATTGAAGTTTGTTACTGCTTTGAGCCTGAGCATCCTTGACGAGCTTCAGAGTCTCGTTATGCTTTCCCTTAAATTCTGTGTCATCGACAAGCCTCTTCTGAATGGTCGAGGTGCCCTCCATGGAAATTGTGCCGCTGGAGCACGGTGAGTCTCGCCGCAGGGTGAGGTGAACGTAGAGACACTTAGGCTAGGCCTCGGCACTATGGATTCTGGGGAAGACGTGGGGAACCCGGGGAGCTCAATGTCGGTGTAGATGGCAAAAATGACTTGCGAGCAGAAGAAGAGAAAGGCTGTGACATACGCTTTGCCCACTTCCTGTAGGCATTACTGTTGGTTTGACTACCTTAGTTTCCATGCTAGCACCACATCACAAGCGTCCTACGAGGACACTTGACTTCACGGGTGTGACGATATTGGTGTGTGACACTGACTCACCACTCGACAACAAACAAAGCAAGGCCGTGCCCGCGTATGAATACACGTAACACGTGTAAGGGGCGTACTAGACAGTGTTTCTCTAGAATGCCGTCCCATCCGTGGCTTAGTCGGGGCACTGCGGCATATCAAAACGTCGGTCCCTAAACTGATCTATGACTCTAGACGGCGTGACCCATAAATCGCAGTTGCCCTCTTTATAAACGTGTTTGGGGAGTTATTAGACTTCCATGGGGAGCCGAGCACGCTTAAACGACAAATCTTGAACAAGTCTTCTCATTTTACTCTTGGCAACAATATAGGTCGTCGTTCTCGCCCTCGTACCGGGGAACCATATAGGAAGATGTCCAGCCCTGAGCACTTTGAATGCGTCTTCATCGGAAGCGGCGAGGCCGGGAAATACACCGCCTGGACGCTCGGTCCGAAATACAGCAAAAGAATGCGCCGTGATTTGGACAGAAGGGCTAATTATCGTCGTCCACTCTCAGAAACCTGGCAATGCTTCGAATCGCCTGCTTGTCACCCGCTACCGTGCCGGCCAGGTCCCTGTCGACATAGTCTCTGGTCCAACCGCCTCCAAAATCAATCAACCACGCATTATCGTCCCTGTCGATGACGACATTATGTATTTTCCCATCTCCCCATACCAGACCGATCTCATGGAGACGATCGACCGTCTGGCGGATCTGAGCTATCCAGCTTTGTCTCCTTCCGCTGGGGATCAAGCCGATATCCGTACTGTCAAGTTGGTCTAGGGGTGGTTCCAGGCCAGACGGGATCCAGTCCCGCAATAGTCCGATAACGCAACCCAGCTCGGCGTGCTTGACGTATCCACGCAGTTTGGGGACGCGGATTTCCGGGACAAAGTGTGCGCGAGCGTCCTCTACTTTCCTCAGCGCCTCCAGTTCCCGCCGCAGCTTCTGATCAAACAATCCAGTCTCCCCAGCCTTGCAGAGCATAACATCCTGCTCGTTTACCAAGACCCGACTGACGAGACTTCCCCCGCGAACAATGACCTCCTGGATGAGAACATCTTTGGAGGAATACTGCGGAAGCGCGTCATCAAGATCAAAGTCGACGCCGGCATCGCAATCGGGGTGACCAAGATCGGCATACGCCTCGCTGGGACGAATCGGTTGAAGATTGGGTATGCCGTTCACAGTCTTGAGCTGGAAGTTTGGTGTTTCGGGATACAGGACCGAATGTAGGTCGTCCAGGCCGGTCGGTCTTGGGGCCGAGGTGAGGTTTTGCTGGCTAAAGACGGACTTTCCAGCGGCTTCTAGGATGTCTAGGATATCGCTGATGGCGGCATCGTATTCGATATCGTCATCGACGGTAGAAGCAAGGTTGAGAAGACTGATAAGGCGATCCTCTACCGCGTGCTGCTGGGGCGAGGTGCCGGAGAACACCGACACCGCAACGCGCTTGCCGTACACTTCGACAACGACCTCGGCGCCGTCGACATCACCGGCAAAGATGTCAACAACTCCCATTGACGCGTCCTGGAGGTTGGTTGCAGACATGGTTGGGTAGATCTTTTATTCTTTCCTTTCTTGACTGCTAAGACAGCAGGGACTGTGAGGATTTGGGAGGAAAGATAGAAGGGCGAGGAAAACGAGGAGAGGTCGTTTTGCTCCTTTCGCATAGGATATTCTCAGAAGAGAAGCTTGGGGCTTTGCTTCGAAAGCGGCAAAGGAGTAAAAAGAGGCAGGGGTGCGCAGACCGATAAATGCTAGCCAGTCGTTCGCTCACGATGAGCGCTGGCCAATCCCCTTCACAATAGAAACCCGGCTTCCTAACGTCTCGCGGGGCGCTACACCGAAACTTTGTCCTTTTTTAACCACCTAGCTGTGAAATCCAGCCTGTAGCCAGGTCAAGTCATAGGCAGCGGTGCAGCGAGGCGCATTTCTGACCATCTTTTTGCCGCGCATAAGATCCTCAATCACTTCTTATCCAGCCTGTCAAGATGCTTATATCTTCGTTAGTCGTTTTCGAGCGGCCTGTGTTAGCACGGAATTTGACACCATCCGGGTCTCGAATAAGGGTTGAAGTCTGGCCACTATTGGCCGTGCAGCCCCCGGATCAGATTCGGAGGTTGCTTACCACGGCCAACCCGTGGTAAAGGTGGGCGCGTGAGGGTTTAGTTAAATATCATCAACGGCCTGGCCGTGACATACCTCTACGATCAACAGGGCTCAGCACCACGACCCCGCGCCAGTCGGTTCTGTGAATCTTGCATTTGACCTCACGAGGCCTACGGCTGCCTACCGCTATTGGTGTGTGACGCTGACTCACCACCAGACAAAAACCACGGAAGCCCGTGGCCGCGTATGACTAGGTACCTTACCTTACCGTACACGTGTAAAGGGCGTACTGGACAGCTCTTCTCGGAGATGCCGTCTCATCCGTGGCTTACTCAGGGTACTGTACTAGTAGCATAGTCGAAACGTCGGTCGCTAAACTAACTTCCGAAGCTACAGACAACATAAATCATGATTCGAGCTTGATCTACATAAAGACGTGTTAGAGGAGTTTTTAACCTTTCTTCAGGAGCCAAACCCGCAAAACAACAGCTGAGCACACAACTCTTGAACAGGAACTATTTTTTCTCCTCTCGCCGGCACGTTATCAGTCTAGTCTATCCTATCCCGTACTAGAGAACCACACCGGAAGATGTCTAGCCCTGAGTACTTTGATTGTGTCATTATCGGAAGCGGCGAGGCCGGGAAATACACCGCCTGGACTCTCGGCTCGAAATACGGCAAGAAATGCGCCATCATCGAGCGCAAGTATCTCGGCGGTGCCTGCCCCAACATCGCATGCTTGCCATCAAAGAACTTCATCCATTCGGCCAGCGTGGCATATAACTTCCGCCAAGCAGCCTCTTACGGTTTGGGTTCATTTGTCGCCAAGGCAGATGATGTAAAGGTCGATATGACGGTGCCAGGGCATCGCAAAGTGGCCATGGTGGATGGCCTGATGGACTTGCACGTGGGGAATTTTAGAAAAGCGAACACGGAAGTCATCCTCGGCGAGGGCAAATTCATTGGCCCTAAAACGATCGCAGTTGCAGGCCGCATGTTAACCGGAGATGCCATTATTGTGAATACCGGAACGAGGGCTCTCGTTGACTCTACGATTCCCGGCTTGGTAGAGTCGAAGCCCTTGACCCACGTTGAGATCCTGGATCTCGAGGTGCTGCCATCTCACCTCATCATCCTCGGGGGCGGCTACGTTGGCTTGGAGTTCGCGCAGGCGTATCGGAGATTCGGCTCACAGGTCACTGTTATCGAGAAGCACGAGCGCGTCTTGGGAAAAGAAGATGAGGACATCGTCGAGGCGCTTGTCGGCATCATTACTGGCGAAGGGGTCCGCATCATCACGTCTGCAAAAATCGACAAAGTCTCAGGGGCTTCTGGTGACAGTGTGCAGGTGTCCGTCAATGTGGCAGGAAGCATATCGAAGATCACGGGGTCCCATATCCTGGTTGCTACTGGACGGGTCCCAAACACCGAAAACATGGGCTTAGAGGAGGCAGGTATCAACCTGACTCGGTCTAAGCACGTGCTGGTTGATGAGCAGCTGAGAACCACCGCGGACGGTGTCTTCGCCGTCGGTGATTGTGCCGGAAGCCCTTACTTCACCCACATCAGCTTCGATGACTTCCGCGTTGTTCTTTCAAACCTTACAGGTTGTCCACGACCAGGCGGGACAACTGATCGACAAGTCCCTTCAGTGCTATTTACGTCCCACGAACTAGCACACGTCGGTTTACGAGAGCATGAGGCTCAAGATCGGGGAATCAAATATCGTCTTGGAAAGATGCCCATGGCGGCGTTCCTTCGAACGAGAACGCTGGGAGACAGCCGTGGATTTGCGAAAGTTCTTGTCGAAGCTGAAGGTGACAAGATTCTTGGGTTTACGGCATTGGGCCTTGCGGCTGGCGAACTGCTCCCGGTTGTTCAGCTAGCGATGAAGCTTGGGATTTCTTACAAAGAGGTCTCAAATCTGGTCATTGTCCATCCAACTATGGGCGAGGGGTTGGTTGGGTTGTTTAATTCTGTCTAGTCAAGGTATGTGCTCTACCCCTTAAGTCTCGTGAATTATATGAGATCTCAGCAAAGACACCCCCTCCTTCTCCATTTCTTGCACTTGAGAGCTGTACGCTTGTCGGCGATGGATACGCTGACAGGTCCCGTTGTTTAGGTCCCCTTCCTCCTGCGATATCTCTGGGCTGGTACTTAGAACTCCAGGTGGCATGATGTACTAGGAATAATAGTTCTAGCTATTCCATAGATTGTGCAAATGACAACACCGCAGACACATGTGAAAACAGAATATGTGGGAACTTACTTGGCAGGAGTATAGGCCAGCTCGAAGGCCAGCCACCGGTAAAGAGGCACAGCTGAACGAGGTCGCATCAAAATACAAAAAATAATGGTTTAGTCGTCAAGTCTCCAGGGGTGTCATACATACCTATGTTTCTTTTTTTTGTTTTTTGTATTTTTCCAGGGACAGGGAGTTCAGGGACAGGGAGTTCAGGGACAGGGAGTTCAGGGA